>VDFB02086459.1:0-19964 GCA_007258455.2 Sequoia sempervirens
GTGCAAAACTAACTAAGAAACATGAATAACAAAATACCAAGGACAATTCCCTCAAGATTAGCCAAAAGAGTGATTCAACGAAAATGAATGCAAATAAGATAAAATACAAACACTTTTACCTCCCTTGTTGTTGATACCTCCTTGATTGGCCCTTGCTTGGAATTGATTGTGTGCTCCTTAGATGATGGATTGAGTGACTAAGATGCAAGATTCTATATGCAAGATGATTAACAAAGATGGTTGAATGATTGAAAAGGCTTGAGGATTCAAATGGACAGCATGTAGTTATCAAAATGCAAAGTGTTTGAGAAGGAAAATTAGCAGCATAAGGTTGCTCAAAATGAAGAAGTGTTGAAAATGCCCTTGAGGAGGGGGTATTTATAGGAGATTTTGAATTCTCTAGAGAATTCAAGGGTCAAGATTGCTCCAACAAGGCCAAGATGAAGGGCTATGGTGGGTTGAGAACCCACAAGCCCTCACATCTTGACATGTGGAGGGTGAAATGGATAAGAGGATATGAGGTGGAGATGAGTTGTCAAAAAGGTACATGAGGTGGAAAAGGACATGCACCTTGGGGGATGAGAGGATTTCCACAAAAAGGGATTTCTTGTCCCCAAGTGGGAGTGAAAGGGACTTTTGAGGAATTTTGGAATTCCTCAAAAATCTACATGGGAAAAGGAAAGGTGGTTGGGGATATAAATGTGAATTAAAAATTCACACTCATAGGATGATCTAGAGGATAAAAGGTGGGCTCCAAAAAGGTGGGACTTGGTCACATGTGGAGATTGTGACAAGTCCAAGGTTGGTCACATGTGGAGATTGTGACAAGTCCAAGGTTCTAGAAGCCTTGGAAGGATGGAATGTGAATTAAAAATTCACATATAAGAGAGGGGAATCTAGGAAAAATAAAAAGGAATTAAAAATTCTTTGGAGAATGATTAGGCTTAATTAATAAGTAATTAGAGGATAATTAGGGGCTAATTAGGATTAAAAGCCAACTTGCAAAAGTTGGAGGCTATGACACATCCTAATCAAGGATTAGGCATGTGCACATCCTTAATGAAGAAATTAGGAGATGGATTTGGATTAGATGAAAATGACATGTGAGGAATTAAATAAATGTAATATTTATTTAACTCATTTGATGAAAAGGGGATTAAGGAGAGTAAAGTATTTAATTATTAATTAAATAATCTTAGGATTTGAAGACTAAAAGATATTAACTAAATAATCGCAATTATTACTAATTAACTCGATAAGAGGATGTTTAGACGAAAAGTGATAAATTTGGATAAATTAAGTGTCCAAATTTAGATGTCTACGCTAGAATTGAGTGTGTGTTCAGAATGTGCTCTGGTATGTGCTTCACATTTCTTCTATGTTGATCCCATGCTTCTGCAGTTCTAAATTTTTGTTTAAAGGTATCAATGGGTGATATGTCCTCAATTATAGCTTCTAGTTTGATGAAGAGTGAAAGTTGTGTTCATCGGTGTGTGAACTGGTCTAGCAGAGTTGTTTTTCTGTGAACTAGGAGAAATGTATCTACTCTATAGTCCTCCATTGGTTTGTTTCAGGTCTTGTAGATATAGAAGAAAGATTTTAATGGTGTTATCTTTTTTCTATCAAAGGTGTTCATGGTTTGGTGCTCTAGAAGATGAGTTTTAGAGTTTTTGTATGTGTCAATGTAGTCCAGATGGATTGATGGAATGTGTTCTATGTATACAGGTTTTTGTAGTTGTTGTGGATGAATTTGAAGGAATCTAAGATATTTTATCATGTATTGTGAATCATTTTTTTTGGTCCACATGTTATCCTATTGTTGTAGAAGCATGTAATTCAAATTCCATTAGTGTTTTCATTAGGCTTGGCTGACCTAGTGTTTACACATCATACAAAGAATAAGTATCAATTAAGGAAGCATGTGATTGATTTGAGATGTTGTTTTGGGTATTGGTTAATTGTTGGTTTGGTCCACTCTCATTCTTATCCACTGTGGGAATGTTGATTTTCTATCCTAATTTGAATTTGCAAAATGAAGCGTGTGTATCTAACCTTGGATAAATTTTCTAAGATGGTATAAATAAAAGATGTTATGAATTGGAAGACACAAGGGTGAGAAGAAATATAGACATGAATATAGTACAAAAGTGAATTGAGGTATCAATAACTTTAATGAGTTAGACTCTTGAAAGTAGTGAGATGATGGTGTTTGCAATTATTTGATCAAGGTTATAGATGTGAGAAAGTTGTTGTGGTGGATCTTTTGTTGCATTGAGAAAGTGTTCTCTTTGTAACATTCTTATTTCTATCTTTTTCTATCGGTAGGGAGTAGGCCTCCCTTTTGGAAAGTCAGTCCTATCTGGATAGTGAGTCCTATCTTGGGTAGTGAGCCTCTTTGCAAACAATTTTGCAGTTACTCTATATTGTGAGTTAATAATCACCATGGTTTTTCCCTTATTGGGTTTTCCATGTAAATATGGTGTTTCTTGTGTTGATTTTTCTTTCTATTATTTTCACTTCATGCTCATACTTAATAGTAGATTAAAGTGGATGTGAAGTTAATAATTTTTTGAGATTTATGATTGTGATTGGTGACAATTGATTTAGCCAGCTTTTTAGTTTTCTTTTGCATTTCAATAATTGGCATCAAAGCTTTGGTTCCTTAGAGAAGAGCTTAACCACTTGAGGTAGATCTGATGGTGCAAAAATTGACAATCCATGTGTTTGATAGATTTGAGGTTATCTAATCTCTCTTGGTTACAAGACTTGGAAATCTATTGAAACAAAATATGTTGAGCCTACTAGTGGTCCTTCCTTTGCTGATGAGATTTCCAATTATGAAGAAAATGAAAAAGAAAGATATGCAATCTATAGTTCTTTATATAAGGATGAGATGACAAAAGTTATTTCATTAGGAACTATTTATGAAGTTTGGGAAAATTTGAAAGATATCTATGAATGAAATGATAGAGTCAAATTATCAAAGAAGCTAACAAATAAGCACAAATATGAGAACTTGAAAATGGAAGAAGGTGAAGACATTGCAATCTATTTTTATAGGGTTGACATTGCAATAAATGAAGTCAAATATTAAGGTGGTACTTTGATAGATGAATATTTAATGGAGAATATTCTAATGAACTTATCAAAGAGCTATAGCGATAAGGTCTCAGTCATTGAGGAAATTTATGATCATAAGAAATTCACTAAAGAACTATTTGGCACCTTGACTACATTTGAAATGAGGAAGTTTGGAAAAGAAAAGGAGAAAAAATAAATAACCTTCAAAGCCACTAATTAGAAGATAATCAGAATGGTGATAGTTTAGAGGAGTTGGAAGAAAATTTTACAAGGAATTTGAAGAAAGGTACTAGAAAGTAAAAAGGTATGTTACCTTTTAAATGTCTTAGTTGTGGAAATATTGGTCACTATGCTTCAATATGTACAAATAGAGCCATACACAAGAAAAGCAGAGACAATAAAGACAAAAAGGATAAAAAATTTCAAGAAATTGTATTATGTTAGAGAAGATGTTGAATTTTTTGATGATGAATCTGAATTTGAGGGTGATAATGATGAATGCTTGTTTCTATCCTTAAAGAATAAATCAGTGTCTACTAACCACGGAAGATGTGAAAAGGAATGTGGTCCAAAAAATAAGAAGGAAGAGATAGAAGGTACCCTAGTTACTTACTTTCATGCTAGACAAGATGAAGACTATTGGGTAATTGGCATTGGCTACTCAAATCACATGCTTGGAGACAAAAGTAAGTTTACTAAATTTGAAAAGTATGATGGTGGATTAGTCATATTTGGAGATGTTTTTTGTGAAAAGATTGATGGAAAAGGAAAAATTAGTTTTGATGGAAAACACAATACTAATGATGTCTATTATGTTAAGGGATTAAGGAATAATATCTTGAGTTTTGGACAAATGTCTTATGTTTTAGGATAATACTTATGAGATCAGAAAAGGCTATGGAACTGTTGTAGCTATAGGAAGAAGAACATATGGAAACATTTATTACCTTAAGGTTGTTGATGTTTAGTGTCTTGTGTCTCAACTTAATGAAATTTAGCTATGGCACTAGAGAATGGGACATGCAAACTTTGACAATATATTTAGGATTAATTCAAGAGAAGTTGTTAGAGATCTACCTAAAATAAAAAATCCTATCATTTCTATTTGTAGAAGTTATCTTTTGGGAAAACAAACAAGATGCATCTTTAAAGGAAAAGAATAATCAACTACTAGAATTCTACAATTAATTCATACAGACCTATGTGGTACTACAAGAATAGGAAGTCTTAAAGGTGACATGTATTTTATGCTTCTTATTGATGATTATTCTAGAATGACATGGGTTACTTTTCTTAGGGAGAAAGCTGAAGATCTAGATAGATTCAAAGTGTTCAAGGCTATGGTAGAGAATGAAATGAACCTAAAAATAATTTTTTTTAGGTTTGATAGAGGTGGAAAATTCATTTCTAATGATTTTAATATGTTTTGTGAAGAGCATGGTAGAAAGAGACATTTTTCTGCTCCTAGAACTCCTCAGTAGAATGGAGTTGTTGAAAGGAAGAAATAGAGTGTTTAAGAGGCTTCAAGGACTATGATGAAAGAGGAAAATGTACCTAATGTATATTGGAGAGAAGAAATTCACATTGTAGTTTATATTCTTAACAAAGTTCAAATCAAGGTAACAACACAAAGACCCCTTATGAACTGTGGCATGATAAAATTCCTTATGTTAAGTCATTTAAAGTGTTTGGAAGAAAATGATATATTAAAAGAGATCATGAGAACCTTGGAAAGTTTGATGCAAGATGTGATGAAGGTATTTTCCTTGGATATTCAACTAATAGAAAATCTTATAGATGCTTCAATAAAATATTGAGAAAGATTGTTGAAAGTGCAAATGTGAAAGTTAATGAAGATATGCACAAATCAATTGAAATAAGTGAAGTTGAATAGGATGAAACTATCTATAGACAAGTACATGAAGAGAATAAAGAAGAAGAAGAAGCTCTAGAACCTACTCCTAAGAATCCAAAATATGTATAGAAAAATCATCCAGAAGAATAGATAATTGGAGATAAAAGTGAAGGTGTAAAGAAAAGAAGCAAAGTGGCAGAAGTTGAGGTAAATTTGCATTTACTTTCCAAGATAGAACTAAAATAGTGTGTGAAGCATGTGAAGATGAAAATTGGGTTAGAGCAATGAAAGAGGAATTGCAGCAAATAGAGAAAAATTAGACATGGGAATTGGTTCCTAGACTGGTAAACAAGAATGCAATTGGTAAAAAGTGGGTATTCAAGAATAAGATAAATGAGAATGATGAAGTAGTGAGAAACAAAGCAAGGCTTGTTTGAAAATTTTATTCATAGGTTGAAGGAATATAATTTGAGACATTTTCCCTAATGGAAAGAATGGAGGCTATTTGAATGTTTTTAGAATTTACTACTGATAAAGATTTCAAGGTATACCAAATGGATGTTAAGTCTATATTCCTAAATAGAGAATTGGAAGAAGAGGTTTACATGGAACAACCAGAGGGATTTCAGTTATCAGATCAAGTAGACATGGCCTGTAAGTTGAAAAAGGCATTGTATGGGGCTTAAATAGGCTCCCAAAGCATGGTATGCAAGGTTGGATAGGTATTTGACACAACAAAGGTTTAACAAAGGCTCCTTAGATAGTAATCACTATTTCAAGGTTGAAGGAAAAAAAAAATTGATAGTGGTTGTGTATGTTGATGATATTATCTTCAAAGGAAATGAGGGTATGTATAAGAGATTTGTATAGGAGATGCAAAAAGAGTTTGAAATGTCTATGATTGATGACTTGAAATTAATTTTTGGACTTCAAGTGAAACAAACTGATAAGGGAATATTCATTTCACAATCAAAGTATATTAAGGAGTTGCTGAAGAAGTTTGGAATGGATGACTCCAAACTAGTTTGTACCCCTATGGTGATAGGATGCAAACTGAGTAAGGATGATGAATCTCCTAAAGTTGATAAGACCATGTATAGATCTATGATTAGTGGACTGTTATATCTTACTGTTACTAGACTGGATATCATGCATGTATTCTGTTTGGTTACTATATTTCAAGTATAACCTAAAGAAATACATGTTACAACTATGAAGATGATATTCAGATATCTAAAAGGCACTCTTGATTATGGCTTGTGGTATCCTAAGGACACTAATTTTACTTTAAGTGCCTATATTGATGTAGATTGGGCTGGTTATGTAGATCAATGAAAGAGTGCAAGTGGTGTTGCATTCTTTCTTAGATGTAGATTCATTTCATGGATAAGCAAGAAACATGATTCAATTCTTTTATCCACTACAAAGGTTGAGTACATTGCAGCAACATCTTGCTACACATAGGTATTATGGGTGAAGCAAACATTGAAGGACATAGGAGTGATGTGTGATAAGCCTATTGCTATCTTATGTGATAATACAAGTGTAATAAATATTTCAAAGAATCTGGTAATTCATTCAAGGAAAAAGCATATATCTACTAGATATTATTTCATGAGAGATAAGGTATTGGAGAATGAAGTCAGGCTATAATATGTGCCTACAATGGATCAAATTGTTGATATATTTAATAAGGCTCTTCCAAAGGATGCTTTTGAGTATCTCAGGACTTCCCCTCCTTTGAACTAGGTGCACATGGAGGTGCATTAGTCTACTGGATCTCCAAATTCATCATTTGTTTAGACTGATGACTGGGGTCTACTCCTCAAGGGGAGTAGGAAGTATCATTATTGTAGTATGAGATGTGTGGGTGCATTCCTAAGGGGGGTATTCAAAATTATTCTCTTTTCCATTGATTTCAAAGGGGAGAGATATTCGTGTGTTTCCATCAATGACAAAGGGGGAGATTGTTGCAAGTATGGATGAGTCCGCTAGTGTTGTCATTAATGTTGTCATTGATGTCAACACAGTATATGTTGTTGCAAAGAAAGGGAACAAGTAATTGCAGATGGTGCATGTATAGTTGAGATACTATTGAGATGTTATGAGTACAAGGAGCTATATTTATGGTGTTGTAGGTGTGCTGATATGATGAGTTGCCAAGTGCTTTTAAGAAAATTAATAAATAGTGAATTTAGAATTAAGTGTGTGTTCATAATATGCTCTGGTATGTGCTCCACATTTCTTTTATGTTAATCCCATGCTTGTGCAGATTTGAAGTGTTTTTAAGGGAATCATTGGGAGATATATCCTAGATTATAGATTTTGGTTTGATGAAGAGTGAAAGCTGTGTTCATCGGTGTGTGAACTAGTTTGGTAGAGTTGTTTGTTTGTGAACTGGGAAAATGTATTTGCTTCACGATCCTATTTTGGTTTGTTTTAGGTCTCACGGATTTGTAAGAAGGAGTGTAATGGTGTTATATATGTTCTATCAAAGGTGTTCATGGTTTGGTGCTCTAGAAGATGATTTTTAGAGTTGTGTGTGTTTGTGCTATCCAAATGGACTAACGGAAATTTTTCTATGTATGAAGGTTGTTCCAGTTGTTGTAGATGAATATGAAGGCATCTAAGATATGTTCTGGTGCATTGTGAAGTATTGTGGTCTGCATGTTATCCTATTGTTGCAGAAGTGTGTACTTTAAAGTTGATTGGTGTTTTCATTAGGTTTGGCTAACCTAGTGTTTACACATCATGCGAAGGATAAGTATCAATTAAGGAAGAATACGATTGATCTAAGATGTTATTTTGGGTCTTGGTTAAGTGTTGGTTTGGTCCTATCTCATTGTTATCCACCATGGAAATGTTGAGTTCCTGACCTAATTTCAATTTGTAAAATGAAGCATGTGTATCCAACCTTGGAGAAATTTTATAGGATGGTGTAAATGTAAGGCAAGATGCTAAGAATTGGAAGACATAAGTTTGAGAAGCAAGATAGACATTAAGATAGTGTAAAAGTGAGTTGAGGCAGCAAGAAATTAAATTTGTTAGACTCCTAAAAGTAGTGAGCTAATGGTGTCTACAGTTCTCTAATCAAGGCTATGGATGTGAGCAAGTTGGTGTGGTGGATCTTCTGTTGTATTGAGAAATTGTTCTCTGTGTAACATTCTTATTTCTATCTTTTTGTATCTATAGGTAGTGAGCCTCCCTTTTGGAAAGTGAGTCCTATCTAGATAGTGAGTCCTATCTTGGGCAATGATCCCTCTAGTAGTGAGCCTCTTTGTAAACAATTTTTTAATTATTCTATATTGTGAGTTAATCCTCATTGTGGTTTTTCCCTTATTGGGTTTTCCATGTAAATATGGTGTTTCTTGTGTTGATTTTTCTTTTTGTTATTTTCACTTCATGCTCATACTTAATAATAGATTAAAGTGGATGTGAAGTTAATAATTGATTGAGATTTGTGAATGTGATTGGTGACAACTAATTCACCCCTACCCCCCCTCTTAGTTGTCTTGTGCATTTGAACATATTAATCAAGGGGATCTAATGGACATTTTTGCATTCATAACCTTAGTAGTTTCAGTTTGATGTCTTTCTAATGAAGGGTAATCTAGTGTTATCTTTTCACCATCATCTAATGAATCCAAAATGTTTTCATTTTCTTCCACCATGATATCTTACCTAGCAGAAGATTTTTTAGGAGAACTACAAAATAGATGTTCATGACATTCAAAGGCTAGTTATTCTAAAATGACTTCATTACAAGTAAGGGAGTTATCAATGGTTGGATTTTATTGTTCAATAAGGTTTTCCCTAGGGGAAGAGAGGAAACTAAGATTCACATGACTTTCATCAATTGAATTTTCTAACATCAAAGTATCTTCTTCACAACTAGGAGAGATAATAAGAGAAATACCAATGTGATTGTCATGATTGTCCATACTTTCATTCCTTCATCCCATAATCTCTTCTAAAATAGGATAGGTAGGGGAATAATCATAAAGAGGGTTGTCATAACTCTTAAATATTTGATCATTTAATGCCAATATATTTTCCTCACTTACACTTTCATTATCACAAGAAGGCATGGTGTTGGGAGATGATTATAGACTAGTTGAAGTGTTGTGTAGGTAGCTTTCAATGGTCTCTTGTTGTGTCATGTTATCATCATGATTACCTTTGTTTGTGTCCTCTTGTACAGTAATATTTTTCCTAATAGGTGAGGTAAGAGGAGAGACAACTAGGGCTCTCAAAACTCTCATCGATTAGTTCTTATAACACCAAAATATCTTCTTCACAACTAGGAGAGCTATTAGGAGAAGAATGGATATGATTGTTATGATTACCCAAGGTTGTATTCTCTTTCAGTAGAGTAGCCTCACTCATAGAAGGGATACTAGGAGAGGGATCGATGAAAAAAGAAAGAGAGGGGAGAGGACTTCATATTCATATTCACTTAACAAAAATTTCTTACAACACTCAACAAGATCTAGAAATAGAACATGAAGTATCATAAATATATAATTTTTCAATGAAAACATGATATAATTATTTTCCTATAAACTTGAAATGCAACAATTATAGAGAAAACATGCAAAAGGATAATACAATTTTTATATTTAGAACATGATAATTGACTAATTATGCTATGTAACAATCTAAAAATAAAGTGTTGTATGTGCTAATTTGAAATTAAGAAATGCATGAAATGAACCAATTTAATCTAGATCTAATGAAATACATGTAATAGAAACTCAACCAACCAAAACAGATAACTAATGACAATAAACAAAAGTATAGAAATAAGGTTTTCAATGTTACAGACGACACCATCTGGGACACTGACCACGATTCAGACACTAATCCCATCTTATTAATGTAAATCTTGTGATTTAGGACTATGATGCACTCCAAATAACAAATGAAGTGTTCACATTGAGTTCACAAAAAATTAACAATGGAAATAGGGTGCCCCACCTTTTAGGAGATGGAGCACATGGATAGGATCCTATTTAACTCTTGTTTCATTCAAGGAAACCTTAGAGATCTCAATCCAAGGATGAAGTGATGAAAAGAGATCTTGCAATAAGGTATCATAGTATGTGACTAATGACTAAATGTGGTTCACCTCCAAGATAGGGATTGGAAAGACAAGTAACATTCAAAAACTAGTGATAAAACTTAATGATGTGTGAAACTTTAGCAAATGACATAGAAATGAATGAAAATTAGAATAGTAAATTGGAAAAGTATAGAGGTGCACCTAGAAACCTATAGAAGCTTAGAATAAGGTTTGAAATTCTGAAAATGCTAAATTTAATACACACTGGGACTCATATACTAGGCTAGGAAATTTAGTCCTAGATTAGGGTTTTTAGGTAGGAACAAAAATCTAGCACTAACAGGTCTGGAACTCTTGAAATATAGAAGATTGGATTTATTGGGACTCATATACCAAAAGTGGCATATCATTCCTACTTGGATTTTTTAGAGGATCAAGATCTGAATCTACTCTTCAATCTCTACTTTGTATTCTCAACCTAGTTTCTAGATCTAAAATTCTAAATTGTGGCATGTAGGTGACTATTCATTATCTCACAAACAAGGTGACAACTTGTAAACTTTCCTCAATCTTGAAACTCTCTCTTCAAAGGATCTTCAAGCTCCAAGACACCTAGATCTACAATCACGCATGTAGAGAGAGAGAAAAACTTGTTCATTGTTAGGGAATATGATTTTTCCTTGGTCAAACCCCATTTAGGTAGTTAAACCAAATAATGAAACAATGAAATAAGAACATGAAACACGAAATATGAACAATGATACATTGAATGATTTCTTGGAACATAAATTTGCAATCTAACATGAAGTGGCTATGAAGAATGTAGATATTGATCTCAAATTGGATGTGAAACAATGCTTGCAAATGGATCTTCAATGCTACAAAACTAGCTCAACAACATGCTTGATGCACTATTACTTTGACATGATGATGAATCTTGAATCGCTACAAAAAATGATGAAGAAATATACCCTTGAAGGCCTGATAAATTATCTTGTAAACTCTCTTGATGCTCTTGTGAAGTCTTGTAATCATAAATTTGCTATTATGAATGCTCTCTTGAAAGTATTAGGTCACTTGATTTCTTGCTAGGTGAAATGAGTGAAATAACCTTGTATTTATACTTGTTTATGCCAAATTTCTTGAAATTACAACACTACAAGCCGACATCAAATCTAGGAGAATAAAATATTGCCAAGAATTCTAATTTAATTTAGGTTTAAGCCATAAGGGACTCATACACTAGAAGTGGCATATGAGTCCCATTAGGCTAAGCTTGGGACACATTTTTTTAAAAATGCTTAGATTGATCTAAAATCCAAATTAGGGCCCTAAAACTTAGGTGGTAATCATACACCCAAGATGGCATATGAGTCCTAGATCATTAAATTTGGGCCATACAATCCAAAACATTAATTTTTTATTGGTCATTAGATATATGTCGGGATTATCTTAGGAAAGATGCATTAATTAAGGCTTGTGGATGCAAAATAAGGCCAAATAAGGCATAAAGAAGCACAATTTATTAATTAATGAAGCTCTATAGTAGTGTAAAAGTGTAAAGGTACACTTTACAACAACTTAAATAAGGCACAATTAGGTTCATTTAGTTTACAAGGGCCCAAAACTTAATATGAAGTTGTAAATGAATACACTTTACAACACTAGATCAAGGAAAAAATTAGTCTATTTTAATGTCAATCATTCCCAAATTAAGTGTGAAAATGTAGAGGGATACATTTTTTGTCATTACAACTTCTTGAGAAACAAATAGATACAAAATTAAAGGTTTTGAGAACAAATAATGGTGGTGAATTTTTCTCTAGAGTCTTTGATGATTATTGTAAGCATGCATGAACTATTAATGGATAGAGCTAGGATAATTTTGAGTAGTACAAAGCTTGAACAAAAATTTTGGGTTGAAGTAGTTCACACTGCGTGTTATCAGGTTAATAGGTTATCTTCTTTTGCTCTTGTTGATAAAACTCTATATGAGGTATGGATAGGTAAATGGATATTATTTTCACATTTTAGAGTTTTTGGTAGTGAGACATATGTTCATGTTCCTAAAGAAATGTTCTAAGCTTAATTTTAGAGCTAACAAATGTGTTTTTATGGGTTACAAAGAGAATAATAAGGGTTATAAGCTTTGAGGTCTTGTAGAAATGAAAATGATATATTCTAAGGATGTAATTTTTAGGGAGGTTAAGGAATTTAAAAATAATGAAAACTCTCAGGTAAAGTCTAACAAAATGGTACATTTTTTCAGATTAAGCTTGAACCAACAAAAGATACACATGTAGAAAAACCATAAGATGTGCATGCTCAACAATATGATGAATATGAAGGTGAAGAAGAAGGATTAGAAGATAATTTTGAAGAGAAAAAACCATAGAATCTTGATACACCTCTAATAAAATCTAATAGAAAACATAAACCTATTAATAGTTATGGATATAGGCTAACTAATATTCATTAAATGTTTTCTCTTTATCTTGTGTTGATAGGGAACCTAGATCTATGAAAGATACATTATCCTTAGATGAGCATGATTATTGGTTATAGGAAATGAAATATAAAATAAAGGGCTTGGAAAAATGTGAAAAATTAGATCTAACTGAGTTATCAAAGATGAGGAAAGCCATTGGATGGAAATGGGTATTTAAAAACAAGTTTAAAGTAGATGGTAAGTTGGAATAGTACAAGGCCCAATTAGTGGAAAAAGGTTACTCCCAAGTTGAGGGAGTGAATTTTGGTGAGATTTTTTTCTCTTATGGCTAAACTAACCTCCATTATATTCCTTTTATCTATTGCTACTAAATTTTATTTAGAAGTGGAGAAAATGGATGTTAAAACAACATTATTACATGGGGATCTTGATGAGGAAATATTTATGAAACAATCTGATAATTTTATTGTGAATGGACAAGAAAACTTGGTTTGCAGGTTAAAAATATATTTGTATAGTTTGAAGCAATCACCAAGAATATGGTATTAGAAATTTTTTCTTTTCATTCAATCATGACTTTATTAGAAGTGAATAATATCATTGTGTTTATTTTAAATTAATTGATGATCGACTAGTAATCATTTTCCTATATGTTGATGATATGTTATTTATTAGAAATGATAAGGGGATGATTAGGGAACTTGAGAGTGATTTATTTGGTAAATTTGATATGAAAAATTTAGGGGTTGCACAACATATCTTGGATATGGAAATCAATAGAGATCAAGTTAATAAAAAATATGGTTAAATCAAAAGAAGAATGTTAACACTATTTTGCAATATTTTTACATGCATGATTATAAACCATATAGTATTCTCTTTCTAATTGGCACTAGGCTATCTCTAGAACAATGTCCTAAAATAAAATGTATAAAGTTCCATACACTAGTAATGTAGGAAGACTCTATATGCTATGATCTACACAAGACCTGATATAGCCTAAGCAATGGGAGTTCTTAGTAAAGTTATGGAAAATCCTAGTAAAGAACATTTGAGTTTGTTTGAATCAATGAATGCTAAGAGGGGGGTGAATCAGTGTTCTTCAAAATTTAACTTTATTAATTTGATATTTAAACCACTTATAAAATTGAACCAAAATTAAGCTGCAAGAACACAAAACAATCAACCACAACACCATAACACAAGGATTTTTTACGTGGAAACCCTATTAGGGGAAAAACCAAGATGGAGATCAATCCATAATTTGAGTATACTCAGATATAAGTGTTTACAAAAGGAGAATTCACTTGCATTTAGGCACACTGCCTAGAGCTCACTACTCAGATATAAAAGAGGACTCACTGTATTACAAAAGCATTTGGATTACATCCAAAAAATTTGAACTAAGAGAATAACATCTACTAATGCCTAATTTTAGTTCTGATTAAGCACATCAATTGCATTCTTGACCTTTTGTCTAATTTTTCTCTATCTAGTTTAATTCGGATCACAAATCCTTTTATTCACAAGTGAAAATGTGCATAATCACTCTACAATCCTTCTGAATTTTGCAATGCACACCAACACATTTCGTACACACATCCAAATGATATAAATAATTGATTATATATATATATATGCAATGAAGGATTTAATCAACCACATGTCAGCTTCAATAAAACATAAAATATTTACAAATCGTTAGCTCAATCCATAAATAATTTTCAATTCCCACCAACCAAAGTCAGCCACAACATAGTGAGGACCATATCAACATGATTAAACACAAACACACTTAAAAAATTACTCCTTGAATATCATCAACAAGGTATATTCATCAAGTTAGCCTTTTTAAATTGTTAAGCAAAAAATCAATCAACCAGATCTTCTAACTTCCACACTAATTGATAAAAGGATCTAAGATTCAAGGATAACATATATAATAAATCAAAAAACCTTCCCTAAGATCCAAAACTCAAAATTATAACAAAATATTGCATATGAATCGATGAACACAATTTTGTTGGATGTTATGTTCTAGTTTAACAGTTAATCACAAAACTTCATTTTGATTTCTTGTATGATCAAATGTTGACATGTAGATTGAATCACTGATTAGGGTTTCCATCAATGGAAACACCAAATGACTTGTGCAGTGTCTCTTTCCAACAATCTCCCCCTTTGGCATTGATGGCAACACTTAGTGAAAATTGACTAATTGTCAGATCAGTAACAACATGAATTACATTTCCAACCTTCAAAAATTCAAAACCACAACTTCCCCTAAGATGATTAAGTAATTTTTCACTGACCCATACTTTCCCTTTAACATCAATGGAAAAGGAAGGAATCTTCATACTAAAAATAAAACAAAAACTTCAATGAATAAACTACATATGTACAAACATGATTCTACAACTTACATAAACTTGAACATATCTACAAAATTACTCTTCAATAGGCTCTCACTAGTGTCACAAATCTTTTTGAGACTCTCAAAGATAGTCATGTGACCATAGAATAAGTAAGATTACATCTCTACAGACTCAAGGTTCACCGGACCACTAACCACCACAACATCTTGTGCTTCCTTCACTGCACTAAGCATTGTATCCATCTTAGGACCAATTATTCCTCTTACCTCACATACTATTTCAAGAATTTTTCCTTCTTCATGCTTCAAAATTTTAATCTTGTCAAGTAAGGATATTACTTGATCTTCTTGCTTTCCAACAAGAACAGTTAGAGGATCAAATGCTTGATAGATATCTTCTAACTATTTCTCATATTCTTTCATTTTCTTTTCAATGTCCTCAGTGAATTTAGACAATGATAAGCATGACTTATAAATGTTTCCACCTTTGGAAAAAGCACCTTGAATATTCTTTGCATAGGTAGCTAAAAAATATTTATCATTAGCAATCATCCCTTTCAACCTACTAAACCTTTTATCATCAAATTCCTTTTGAACTTTATCCATAGTTGACTTTTCAAGTGACTCAAAGGGAGTACTTACATAATTAACAAGTTTCTTTAGCTGATCGGATGGAGAATGAAATGAATCCTTGAAATATGAAGGTGTGATCTTCTGGATGTAAGACTTAACAACTCACTATCTTCAATATGAGATTTCAGAATCTCCTCCCTTTCCTTGGTTTGAGAAAATGATGCAAATTTCATCTTCTCAATGGGAGATCAAATAGCCAACTGGATAGGTCCTTTAACTAGTTCAAGATCCAATTCCTCCTATTGTTCTTCCAAAAACTCCTTTAATACCTTAGCTATGTCTCAAGCTTCCACCAAAATATCCTTTACTTCACTCTTTTTTTCTTCAACCACAGATTCTTCCTTAGCTTTAAAAATCTCAACTTCATCAACTATCACAACTTTAGGAGCTTCAGTCTCCATAGGAATTTCAACATCTTTCATGTCAAGTGGATTCAAAGTATCCTCAAATGTGTCTTTTTTCCTTCTTCATTTACCAGACTAGATGGAGCATCTTCAACATGCACTTCTTTAGAAACAACTTTGTATTTCTTTTTCAACAAAATTTCCTTAAGGATTTTCTCAGTGTCTTTTGCAACTCTTCATTTTTCCCAATCATCAACTTTTTCACCCTTGTTTTGCTCTCAAAATCCCTTTTTACTTCATTGAGAATATTCTTCATCTCTTCTATAGACATCACTAGACATAGATCAACCAGTATTCATTCTCTCATTTTCTCTTCTTCAGTTCTTGCATCACTCTCCTCATTTTTAAAACTTCATATAGAGCTTTAGGTAACTTGGACATTATTTCAATGAGTCATATTGAAATTGTTTAAATAATTTATTGTAACTTCTTCAAGAATTATTTGATCCACACTATCAAATGTGTCATAACATTCACAAAGTGGCCTAAGATTACCATCCTTAATCAAATATCTTTCCACTTCCTCTACAAACATACCTGATTTATCAATTTTCACCTTTTTCTTTGCTTTCTCTTCACTAGAGGGCTTGTTCTTAGAGACTTTAGATGCTTTGGTGCCCATATGCTTATTTCTCTTACCTGTTCATCCGATTTAGTTTATTCATCTTCTGAAACAACAAAATAGAACGTTGTGCTCTTGTCCTTCTTCATCTTCCCTTCCCTAACAGATGTCTTGGCTTGACCTTTCGCAGGACTTGACTTCTTTGTAGGACTGGATGAGAGGGCAGAGCTCCTTGTAGATCTAGATATAGTAGAGGATGTTTTCAAACTAGCAAACTTAGCTCTAGTTGTCTCTCCTACTTCAGCTTGTTCTCTTTTCCTCCTAGCTTCCCTTACAACTTCAATTGATATCCCCATGCTTTCTACAAAAGCTTCCACTTCTTTTCTCACATTCTAGATTATCATTGGCCTCTTCAATTGTTCATGAACTTCCATATTATTTTCCTCAAATGTAGCAAACCTTTCTTTTGTTGGATTCCAAGGTTTACTTAGCAAGTGTTGAGAGTATAGCTCCAAAATGTGTTCCTCAACCTCATAACCCATAGGCATTATTCACACTATTGTATGATCAACAACTTCCATCAAACACTAATCAATATCAACCATGAAGTAGATTGTATCCTTATACTTTTCCACAATAGATGTAGCAATCCTTTCCCTGGCTTTCATCTCATTCTAAAAGTTTTTGAAATAACCCCAGATAGTAGTTTTCCTAGTTTTTTTGTCACCAATTCCATAGAAGATATCTTTAATTTGAACAACTACCAGTTTATCACCTTGCCAATGCACTTCTCCAACTCCCAAAACTTCATTCATGAAGTAGAAGAATGAACACAACAAAAAATTACCATACTTGAAAGAATTCTTCTTATCCTTCTTGATTTTTCCAAGATTCTCCATTAGTTGGCTTCAAAGTAACTCACACGGGTCATAATCTACATTTTCTTTGACCATCTGATATGCTACATAGATTATTGTATCGAATATAGAATTGTCCTGGCTGGAGTGATAAATTTTGTACCCAACGACCATAAAGGAAAATCTAACATCCACTTCGATAGTATCATCAATTTTCATATCTCTCTTGTTTAACATTCAACTAATTGCATCTATGACTATTTGATTCTTCATAACTTTCAATGTCAGCAACCCACTAGATGAATTCAAACTGGTAACAATCCTTATAGCTTCCTTTGTGATCTTGAACGGTTGACTTAACCATATAAACTTGACATGCACTTGAGTCAATATCTACCGAACCCATTTGTTTTATTCAAACATAGGAAAATTCATAGTTTGAGTGAATTTATTCTCCTCTAAAGGTTTGAATTCAGGTTTTACATGGATATCTTCTCCCACAATGTGATTGGTGTACAAATTCAACAACTAGGATCTTCCTAATTCTTCAACATTTGAATGAATGTATGCCCTAATATCTTCGATATGCAAAACACCATATGGAATGGAGGAAAATTCACCTAAAGGTTTTGTTTAGATGGATTTTAATGGTTTCCATTTAAATTTTAGATGGGATCTATCCTTAATATCAACAACCAATAGAGCAATCATATCCAAAAAAATTAAATTCATGAGTTCATTGATAAATACCTTTTTCCAAATTGGGGTTTGATTGCCGAATCACCTTCAAACTTTTACAAAGTTCACTTTAGATCTCTCCAAGCTTCTTCTTCTTGAAATGCAATGGGACAAATGAGGGATAGAATTTTTTTTTTATCATTTGTGCACTTAACTTTTTCATTGCAATAAATGATTTTACCCTAGGTCTTTTGGATACCCTGTTCTCATAGGCTATGAAAGAAAATTCTTCTATAGACATTCAATTTTGCATAAGTTTTATTTACAAGAGATCCCAAAACATCTACACATCACTAATGCAATCATTTCAATCTGCCACATTTTAGTACCAACTACCAATAGGGGGTTTAAAAAAATTTCTTGAGAACTCCCCCTAGGCCAGAGGCCTTAAACTAATTCCTAGAGGAATTACCAAAACTAAATTCTAGTGTAGAACCATTTTCTTCATGATCTCATCTGTAGTAACTTTTCATTTTCCCATTTCATCCTTCTACATATTTTTTCTTTGATTTACTAGACCCTTCTTGCTTATACAAAATCTTGCAATGTGACTGGATTTGTTGCAATTGTAGCACACCAAATTTTTTTGTCCAGATCGGTTATTCCATTTATTTTCTCTTGTTCTCCACTGGTTAGTAATATGGCCAAATCTATTGCATGTATAACATCTAACATCTCTATTGAAAAAGTTGTTGGACATATTTCTACATTCAACTGACTTATGACCATACTTATTTCAATTGAAACACTGACCTGATAATGATGAGCTACTTGAATTCATTCTACTTCTACATTGAGCAACCATATGACCAAATTTATTACAAACAAAACAATAACCATTGAACCTTTGAGCATTAGGTTGTATTACTAGATACCTTCTAGCTCCTTTCATCTGATTTCCTTGCCTAAATCTCCTTTGTCCAGATACAGAGATTTCTCCTTTCTCATATCCAAGACCTCACTTGTCACTTCGAGTCCTCTAACTTTTAATTAGTTCATCAAGCTTGGATGAGCTAATCTTGAACTTCTCCTTGAATTCATTTGCAGTATCAAGTTCATCTCTAATATTTACAATTTTCTTTTCAAGCTCTTCTTCATTATTTTTAGATTGTTCCAATTCAAACTCCAACTAATTGAATCCATCAGTAATTTGGCTGCATTCTTCATATTTTTCTTTCAAGGATTGAGCAATATTCTCTTCATTCTTCTTTTTTTCTTCAATCTTCTTTGTCATCCTCATCACAATAGACTCCATCTCAGACTTCATAACAACATTATCTTTGGTAATATTTTCACATTCTTCTATCTTTTCCTTCAAGGCTTCACATAGGTATTCACCTTACATGCTCTTACTTTCTTTTTGCTTAAGTTGATCACAAAGTTCCTTTCTCTTTTCCCTTGACTCATTGATTTTATCTTTCAATGATTGAATAAAATTTTCAGCATTCATGAGGCTTTCCTACAATTCCCATACATAAAATTTGGACTAATCAAGATCATCAAGAGCTACCAAAAGTTGTTGTTGAAGACTGCTTGAATCTATTGAATCACTTTCCTGGATCTTCACCAAGCTTTTAAACTTCTTCTGAGGAACTAGGATCTGATACCAATTGTTGGAATTGAGGAACACTAAGAGGGGGGTGAATCAATGTTCTATAAAATTTAAATTTATTAATTTGATCTTTAAACCACTTATAACATTAAGGGTATGTGCAGGATCATCATGGAAAAAATAGGCCCTTGAGTGGCAAAAAATTCAAATAAATCAGAGTTAGGAAACCTGACATAAAATGTTGAATAAGTTATCTGTATTATTTCAAAACTATGTAAGAATAGAATCTATAGAAAATTAAATGTAGTTTGTAAAGTACTAGGTTTATTTTAAAAAAAAAATCTATTTTGTGAAAATTTGAAATTTCAATGCAAGAGTACTTAAATTTCAGTGGAAA
>VDFB02086461.1:0-121810 GCA_007258455.2 Sequoia sempervirens
CAAACCATATCTGATGGCCCAAGGCCACCAAAATTTTAGGCCTTTTCTTACCCCTGTCATAGACAAAGTTTTCATCACACTTCACAGAATCCAATCTGAAAATATCATTACAATCTGCCTGATTAAAAATGCAAGCATCTCCTAACAACCTAGCATATACAATATCATCAACAAATTCACAATTACCAAGCATTTGAAAGTCAGGCATACTCTTAAAATACTAACTTTCATGTGGCAACAACTCATAATTTTTATCATTTAAATCATTCTTAAGCTGAAAACAACATTCTTCAATGTTTTGGATGTTGCCATACTTCATGAAAATTTCATCCAGCTAAAAAATATGGCACTCATATTCTGCCACATAGCTGGTACTATTAAGCTCAATTTGATTATTATTTTGTATGTCAAAGGTGAAATAGTTATAAGAACTAATCAAAAGATTATGTACATCATGCAAACTATCTCCAAGTGTATGTAAAAAGATACACTCATATTTCGGCACACACTGTAACTATGCCTCAACATGCTGGTGTAGAGAATCATCAAGAATCTCTAACTTATCCTCATCCTTGCTCACTTTGATATCTTTTGAACATAACATATCAACGTCTTCAACATTCATATCTTGTTCAAAAGTGAGCAATTACGGTTCAAAAAGATAATCTATTTTTCCTTTGAAATCAACCTCCATATCCTCATGAAAAGATTCATAAATAGGCTCATCCCAATCAGGAAACAGATACTTATCCATATTTGCATTAAAATCCTCAAAATTTGGCTTATTAGATACACAAACTTCATGGTCATCTATTGTTTCTAATCCATCAAGATAGATCTCTGAACCTACATCAGCCTACATACTTTCATATTCATCATACAATGCATCATTACAATCAAATGGTTGCTTGTCTTTATCCATATTATCATCAAGATGACCAACTCGTTCATAACTGGAAGGAAGATCAGATACCCATGCATCATATCTCGCATAGTGGAGGTTATCATCACTGTCAAAATCAATATGAGCAATACACAACAACTGAAGGTTACTCACATGTGCATATTTTTGATATTCAGTGGTCAAAAAATTTGAAATTTGTTCATTGCTTAGTAGACCATTGCTATGATCCATTCTTTCAACCACTTCCTCTTTTTGACTTCCACTAGAACGACATGCATTACTAAGTTGTAAATCAGGGTATACCATAATATCACCATCATCAAAATCTGAAAATTCAACGGACTGATCACAAACAATATTTCCCCAATCATAGGATATTGAATCGCTAATAACCTTGTCAAAAACATGGTCATAGTTTGTTACAAAGAACAGGCTATCCATTTGTTCATTCTTACTTACTTTTGGGCTATCATGACAACAATCTACACCTTTCTTCATTTCATCATTGAACTGGGTGTCACCATTGAATTGGTCATTTACATCTTCTTGAGGATAGAGACAAACATTTTCACTACCATGAACATCAATGGAAAACATTGCATCACTCTTAATTTCTTCCTTCTCAAGTATGCACTTGTTTGGATTTAATACTGAGAACATCTGATCATTTGTATTCATACAACTGCTAATTTCATCAACATATTTACCAACAACTGAAGATATCAGACTTTGCACATATTCATTCCTATTTTTTTTCCATATTGTCTAAACATATATAAGCTATTTGCATACTCAATATTTTAAAATCCTTTAATAGTGCACTAGATCCCACCCCAAAAGCTTCAAAATACATATGAACGCAATTTGAGATACTAGGTTTGAAATTTTCAAGGATTAGTGAAAGAGCAACAACAAATCTATGACTAAAAGCAATACTTGGCTCTTCATCTTGTTTTTTAAACTGATTTAACCTTCTAACAAGGTCAGAAGGTTCTTTTGCAAATTCTTCTCCATAAGCATCCACTAGTTTATCCCAAAAGGAAAAGGACTTCTCAGGAAAAATTAAATACTAGTCCCTAGCTTTAGCTTCAAGAGATCTGCCAAAAAACCTCATCCACATATCCTAATCTCCAAATGAATGTTTCACCATGAAGCTATAAAAACTTTGGACATGTGCATCTCCTTCACACACATTGTATCCATTGAATCTAGGCATCTGCTTATAAACTTGAGATGACATACTTTTAACCTTGTAATCAATCCATGACAAGTCTAATTGGTCATACAATGAGTCAAAATAATTGACAAAAGGTGCAACAATTTGACTAGTAGATTTAGTATGATTATATCTTAACTGGGCTTGTATAACCATCAGGTGCCTTTTTTTCATCTCTTTAATTCCCCTTTTAAACATAGCTTTCCATTCCAGCCTTAGCCTAGGCTTGTTCACACTTGGGTTCCTATACTTTGGGGTTTCAGTTATTTGAGGATTATCAAGCTTTTGAAGCTTCTTAACAATATGCATCAAGGTTTCTAATGGCATGGTTATTTCCCTTTGGTAATCCATAGATACATGCAAATTTGAGTTTAACTGGTTGTACATAATCATAACCATGACAATACGAAGGATCACTAGGATAGTTACTAATATGATAGTAACCACGACTTGAAACATAGGATAATGCAAATGGATAGAAATTCTTAAGATATACAACTTCATTCTAACCATCCATACTAGAAAATTTGTGAATACTTAGACAAGCACTTTAAATGGAACAACAATTTCATTCAATATGATAGGTTCAACAAATGAAAATATGTAGAGAACCATGTACCTTCATATCTCCAATAGCTACAACTTTTGAATAGAATACTTTTAGGTTACAATAACAAAAAAAACCCTTTATGTGTATAAATTGTTGAGTAGAGTCACCACCTCTTCAATCAAAAGGAAAACCTTTGAAGCAAGGACATCGTTCTCTGAGTTCTTCCAGCAAAGTCACTTCATAGTATTTTGAATTTGGGGCTGCTACAAATCAATTTGCAGATCTAGAAATTCTTCAACATCTGAACCTGATGTTCATTCTTTTTTGACTCCTTCTAAATGGTCTTCAACAAATTTTCACCAAAGATGCAAAGTAGTTCCCCAATAGAGTCATCATTTTTGTTGGTGATTTTTTAAGAACCAAACTTAATCTCAATCCCTACCTATGAATTTTCCACAACTCAATCATCAGCACGGTTGAGGATTGGCCAACACTTAAGTAAAGTACTTAATACCTCACTTCTTCTCTTCGGGCTTTGTGAGACCCAGGAGGGTAATCCTATGCATGCTCATAATATTTCTAATGTGGTCAAGAGCATTTACTTTCATAGATGCATTTCCTCAAGAAACCCACTTCGTCAAAGGCTTGGCAGACCTCAAAAGAAAGGGTCATTTGTTTTAGGGAATGCGTTTACATACTGAAAGTTGTGGCAATGATATTTAGAATATGTTATGAATTTGTTTTCATCTTGACTACTAGGCCAAATTCATTACTAGCTCAACTAGCTATGAGATAAACTAAGAAAACCATCAGTGCCTTATCTGAGGGAGAAACTGAGTCACTACTTGCAATCAATCAATAATACAATTATGATTGAACATAAAAAATTAATGGACTATTAGTATGCAACTTTGTAACATCTAACTCACTGTGTTTTCAAATATTGCTTCCTTACCAAATCCTATATCCCTTTCTCACAAACTAATGGCCTTATTTTAGCATTTAATCAACTCATTGAGTTGAAGCATAAAACAAGCTCATTCATTTGGTGCAAATGACATAAGACAAATGAAATCATAATTAACAACTTCATTCATAACTTGGAAGAAAATATATAGGAGAGCAACATTTTAGAACTAATATTCTCCTTCATTTCTGATATTACTTTGTAAAACCATATTTAAGATCTTCATATAGTATAAATTTCGCACTAGATTTGCTTCTGATATGTCTACTAAAGTACCTATTTACATTCTATTTGCTCTAAGAGCATAGCATTCATTTTTGACCTATTTTGGACTCAAAATTTTGAACTCCCCTAACATCAGCCATGAAATCCCCTTTATAAACAGGGGAGCAACAAGCACCCAACTGAATTACAATTTCATTTTCATTTCAATTCATTTCAAAAACCTAATTTCAACTAATTCCTCGAAGAACTCCCCAGGCGGTTTCTTACGTAATCATTTGGCAACAGGGGAGGACAAAAGGCCAAAAACATGTGTAGGATACCATTAGTCGTTGTCACCGCGTTCATTGTTGAAACAAAAAAGATTCCATATCATATTAGCCAAAGGACTTCCACATCAACATGGAAGAGCAAAAGAAAAACCATGGACACATGAAAACAAATACCTCCTATGCAAAGAACACATGAAAACAAAAACAAGGTGGTGACCCTATTCAGAGTCGTCGACATCAGAGAATGCCCGACCGCTCCTTGTCCTCAATGAAATTGGAGGGATCATCACCACGTTGTCGTCGAAGCTCCTATATGGCACTAGAGAATGGAGGTACTGGCCATATTTTGAATCAATATCACCTTCAACATCTGAAGGAGTATTAGAAATCACAATAGGAGAACTGTGTTTTCCCAGGTAGGCCCTATGACTTTTCTCTTTTGTCCTGGCCTTCTTCACTGGCTGAGCCAGTTCCTTGCCTTTGAACTTGACCACTTCTCCTGAAAGGGTTATGTTTCTCAAGTTGTATGTACTCTGCACAATTGACTTCTTTTATGACCTCTAGCCCTTCTTTTACCCTTTGCAACCTTAGAAGAAGCCTGGGCTTCCTGCGCATTTTTGTCCTCATGATAATCAAATACATTAAATTGGATAGACATTCTAACAGGCTGAATTGTCACATCAGTTTTCCCCATTTTTAGAGCAAACAAATTTTAAAAATTTAAAACAAATCTCCAGGGAGACACACTTACAACCCAGAGAATTGTAACCAACCTATTAGAGAAATTCCTAACCAGACCAGAGAACCCAATTTGAAACCAACCTACTTAGGACAAGAATACTCAACTCAAGACAAACAAACAACCTCTCACTCCTCTTCACACTTTGCCTTACATACACTGCAGATTGGAAAGATGGTGAAAATGAACAACGATCAACCTGCATTAAATAGACAATTGGAGCATGCAGAATTAATGATTCAAGAACTCCTTGCGCGAGCAAATTGATAACTTAACAGTTCAACTTTGAATCTGGGCCATTGATTTTAGAACAAGTAAAATTTCATCTAAGGTGGCCATGAGCATCATTTTTCAACCATTAGAAAATTGCTCCTAGAAAACAACAATGTTATCTCAAATGCTGCCACGTTCTTCTTCAATCTTGATAAATCATATGTAATCTGACAATTAACATGTATCGCCAACCTAATCCCATCTTTTTTCATTAATATCAGCAAAGTACATAAGACCAGATTGCTTTCTAGAGAGAATATTTCCTCATACGCTTCATTGCTCATCGCTGATCTTCCCCAAGTTTTAGGGTGCAATCAGCGATGAAAGTATTCATGCGATGAAGCTTAGTCTGTTGGATCATCCTATTTTAAAACTACATCAATGGTTCTCCAGTCCTTTTGCTGCTTTCCTTTTTCTTTATGCAAAATCCTTAGGATCCTACCACGTTGCTTGTTCCATCAATAGTTATCTCCTATCACGGATGCATCTCATCCTTCATCGACCTCACCTGTGATGAAATCTTAGCCCTTGGTTCCACGACCTGTCCTTTGATCACATCAATCCTTCCATCATGGATCACTAATTTGAACTTTGCACCCAGGCTCCTATCAATGACGAGATGCAGTGAAGGCATCAGATTTAAACATGTACACCTGCATGAAAATCAATGGTACAAAAGGCATCACACATAAGATCTTATCATATTAGCAAAAAGAAACCTTTCAGAGAATACCATCGCTCATTGCTAGTTTGGAAATTAAGCTTGGAAATGAATTCGTGATGAGCGGTAAAACATAAGGCTGTCGCTCATCGCTAATTCTCCTCATACAGTTTGCAAGCAATTAGCGATGAGAGGATTTACAAAGTTACAATATGTATTGCGTATTGCTAATGTGGAACTTAACATTTAAAACATATCCGCGATCACGTGATGTAAAGGAAATTTCATCGTATCGCTCATCATTGATCCTAAATTTATCATCTTATGACTATCTGCGATGAGCGATGAGAACAAAAAGCTAAGGCATTGCTTATCGCTATTACAAATTTGAAGGCTCAAAATCCATTAGTGGTAAGCGATCCCTCAAGGAACATCGCTCATCGCACATTCTGTTTAAGAGCTCTGGCAACTATCTGTGATGAGCGATATGAAATAAAACACCGATTCATCGCTCGTCTTTAATTCAAAATATGTACTTATGCATAAATCAACGATGAGTGATCAAGTAAGATGGCCATTAGGACTTAAGTGGAAACTTTGAGAACATGCACTTAAGTTGTTCTAATGAAGGGGATCTCCTAGGATGACATGAGAATAATAAGCTCGAGAACTTCTAAGTCATGAAATGTAAAGGATGTAAAGGCCAAAAAGGACCTCTACTTAACCTTATAATATGAGAAATTCAAACCTAGGCGAGAGGGACCGGTCACTATGCAGTCAACGTCCAAATAGAATGTTGCAAACAATTATAATGAATAAAACCCTAAACCCCCATATAAGAACCCTACATCTAGATGTAACAAAGGTTTTAGACGGAATAAAAAATTTTAGGGTTCAATATGGGCACTACAAATTTCTTTTGCAATTTTGAAAGTGCCATCATACCCAACTAAGGACTAGCTATCATTGGCTTAGATATGAGATAGGGAAATACGCTGCAATGAAAGAAGAATGTGAAGTAAGGATTTGTAGTTTTTGTATTGTAGAGGTAAAAGAAACAAAATAACATTTTCCAAAGTATAAGAGATAAGAAGAAATGTTATATGTTAGCTCCATGGTAGAACTTGTTAGGTCACAAAACCAAACGTCCACAATCCTAGAACTTCTTCCTACGTTCAAGGCCAAGGATATTTCATCAAGAAGGTAAAAGTAGAGGTTTTCCATTAGAATATGGATGATTTAAGGCTTACAATGAGAGTGATTAATCTCTCCTACGATTTGAGCTAAGATTAAACCTAGAAAGATATTTCTAGGGGTCTCCTTAATAGGTTTATAAATCAAATAATACATAACATGACTATAAAAATCAATAATTATAAACAAATGTATACTTGAACTTAATTTTTGTCATTGGGTCAAGATTGATTAGCTATATATGACCTCTATATGGTTGACAACAGGTCTTGCACATGCACTTGTAAATAATATCAATATTTGAATTCCTTTAAATGGTTTCATTTATCATTTCTTACACCATGGAAAAGTGTAGGCATGTAGGGTGAGATTCTCCGATGATATGGCTATTAGGTGTCATGCCCCCATCAAAGAAAGAAATAGATTTTAATATTTAGTAAAATCACAACACTTAAATTCTTGGTGAATAAATTAAACATGGATAGCGATTCTAATAAGGTTATGAATTAAAATTATAAGAATAAACAAGGGCAACAATTTCCTTGAATTAAAGATATTTAATTAAAATTAAATTAAAAGGGTTTTAGGCTAGCGATTAAGGGGAATAGTTGCAACTCTTCCAAAAAGTAAAAATAATGAAGAGGTGTGACTCCCTCAAACTTGAAGATATAAGAGGGAGAGCATTTCATTTGAGAAGGGGAAATATAACATCATTCAATCAATCAATTAAGACTAAATATTGTGTGACTCCTAATATGAAATGTTGTGACTCCCTCCATGATAAGATATAAAAGGGAGATCATTTGCTTATGGAGAAATCATCAACGGGGAATAAATCTATTGATTAATTTAGAAATAAAATATTATTCACTAAAGGCAACAATAAAGGGTGGTGACTCATTTATTATGAAGGGTGGTGACTCATTTATTGTGAAGGGTGGTAACTCCAAGAAATGGATATAAAGGGTAAATCAGTTCATTGAAATTCAATCAACAATCATCAAGAAATTAAGCAATCAAAATATCAAAAAGATTAATTAATTCATCATTCAAGCATCAAATCATTCAATCATCAAATCATTCAAATATCAATTCATTCAAGCATCAATAATTCAATAATAAAATCATTCAAGCATTAATTAATTCATGCATCAATCATTCAATCATCATCCAAGCATTCACTCATCAAACCAAGAGACACACATTCAAATATCATTTAGAAATCAATTCACAATCATCTTACAAACAATTTAGCATATCAATTAAGTTGGGAAAAAGAAAAAAATAATAAGACATCTCTTTGGAATAGAGATTGAGAATAACCATTGATAATATTTTGAAATAAAATTGGTGGCAACTATTTAAGAGTAAATTTATCATTTCTTCAAGAGGAAATTATTTAAAAATATTCTAGCCAATTCCTTGAGGAATCATATCTTGAATTTGTGAGGTGTCTTGCAAATAGGAATGCTGACCAACCTTCCGATTTCATGAGATTTGAAGGACAAGCAAACTTCATGCTCTTATCAAGTACACCACCTAGAGATGGAATAGGTGGCCAACCTTCCACACTCATGGGCCAGGAGGTGGAATGGAAGACCAACCTTCCATGCTCTTGGGTTTGATCAAGGAGGACGACCAACCTCCAAGGTGGATTGAGGGATGGAAGGGCGACCCACCTTCCATGCTCTCGCAATACAATAACAACCAACCTTGAGAGTTTTGTTTGTAAGCATTCCAATAAATTCACAATGTGATTTACTATAAGGAATATGCTATGATGTCTTTATTTAAATATTAATGATACTAGGAATTATTGATCTAAATAATATGATGTTTTAGATTTGATTTATTGATCCAGATATTATCAATTTTTATGCATGGATTTGAATATTACCATAATTTCTTGTTACCTAATATGGGTTTCTAGTAAGTAATACTGTTTGTAGACCTAGAATCAAGAATTTTTTAAAAGGGGACATTACAATTAGTATCAGAGCATTAATCTTGCCAACTTGTGGGGTAAAGTGACAGATGCATTCTAATCAAAAGGTTTTGAAGAATCAACAATAAGCCATATTACACAATCCTCAATGATCACTATTTAGCCTAAAGAGTATATAGTTATAGACAACAAAAATATTCATAGTGATTCCAAAACAAGAACCCTTGGATTTGGGTTCAAATTCATCCCCATTATAGAAAATTTATTTTAACAACAAGTAAGAAAATTGAAGTAATGGGTCTTTAAGAATCCAAATTATCACCCTACATTCCTGATTGCAAGAAGCCACATTAAACCCAAAATCACAACTAGTAGAGTTTAGTAATGTTACAAAGATTCCATAATAAATGCCCAAACATATCCTATTCACACCCTTGGTTACAAACCTCCAACAAACAAATAATGACTTCAATACATAATAATAACTAAGAGCATAATGATATTCACTTATATATTGTCCATTAAATTCTTGGGCCTTAAGAGATTAAGTAAATAACTTACATAGGGGAGGAAAACAAGAACATAATTTACCTCTTGGTCTCAGTTTGAATAGGATTCCACAACAAATATCCTTGTCTAAGCTATTTCAATCTTGCCAAAACTCCTTACTCAACAAGTTTCTCAATACCCAAAGCTTAAAGCATTACTCTTAAACTACTTGAATGCAAACCACAAAAAAATGTTGAGTAATCTACCAATAATGGAAACATTTAGAAGTCCTTTCTTCCAAAATGCAAAACACAATGAATTGTACAAAAGAAGACTTCAAAATTTGAAGGGAAAAATCTAGTTTTTTAATTCTCTAGGATCCCATATCGACAACTTCATGAATACAACTGAAGTTGCATCATGAAACATACACTTACCAAGTTCCATCTTCTTTGGCACAACTATAATAGGAGAACCACAAGGAAAAGTAAATTGGTCCAATCACACCTTGCTCAATGACTACCTTTAGTTGCAACTTAACCTCATTAGCCTCTACAACACTTGATAGTACAATCCACTATTTGTAAAAGGGAAGCCAGGAAACAATTGAATCTCATGTTCTATAGTTGCCTAAGGGTAGCTCCTTGGGCTCCAAGAACAACTCTGAGAATTGGTTTACCAATTGACTGATTTCTCACTATTCTTGATGAGTATGCAACCATGAAAGTATTTATCCCAACCTCCAAATTATTTTCTTTCTATATAGCAACAAAAAAGAAAAATTGCCAATTGCATCAATGAGCCCTTTGGCTTGAGAAACTCTAACCATGGAGATCTTGAACCTTCCAACACATGAGCTCAAAGTGAAGTCTTTATTATTCTAGTTCAGATACTAATTTTTCCTTTAAATTAGATTTCATATCTCATATGGAGATAGGGGATTATATGAAAGACACCATAAACATCTAGACATATCACACCAACAAGCACTTCATCCTTAAACTCCAAATTAAACCCATATGTCAACTTACATTACCTTGTGACTCAGATGCCCACTCCTTATTTCAGCCATTCTAATGAATACAAATAAGGATGGCCCATAGTATTCAACCCAAGCTTACCTTACAACTTTGGGATATTAGGTTTGCTTATGAGCCTGTATCAAACAATGCATCAATCCTCTAAAGATTGACTTGTATCTTGATGTGGAATAATTTAGTGAATTCTTCTTCATCTTGAGAACTTTCACCTACTATTTATGTACCCTTACACACAATGGAACAAAACAATCTCTCATTAACCTCATAACTATAGGCATTGTCACACACACGAGAGCCTAACAAATAACTTTGGGCCGCTGAAGATAGGCTGCAACAATTGAGAGTTTGTATTCTTTGCCCATGATCTTTGGTGAAAATAAAATAAGAACAAGAAGATGCAAGCATGAATTTGTGAGGATTACAATTGAATCAATACAACCTATCTATCTTGATAAAATTAAAGAAGGAAAATAATGTGTTGACTTAGGGATATGTAAATAAATGGAATGTTTTGCTTTCTAAAGAAATTGAGAACTTGAAGGACAATAAATTTGGAAGAAAGAAGTTGCAAAAGAAGTAAGCAATAAAAGATATAATTAATACTGACTCCTTGGCTTTGGAGATCTATAGTGAAGAGAAAGAAGAGTCTAAATGGCTAAGATACATTATTTTCCATCTTATTGTGGTATTCATTGGAAGGAACCTTTGAAAAATCATCCCACAAAACTCACATTGGTGCACATAAGGTCATACAAAAGAAGGAAATTGATTTTTAGATTTACTATGCTATTACAAGATGACCTTGGTTCCTTCTCTCGAAGGATGAGAGAAAAAATATTTTAAATTATTATTGGGATAACTCACTTTCTGAATTAAAGGAAAAAACATATCTTGTTTCAAGTTTTGCAACTTGTGATAATATCAGAGTAGCACAACAAAAGTTGAATTATGAAATAGATCATAAAAAATAATTCCCAATTTAAAATTGCTTGAGGACAACCAATCTTGGGAAGGGTGGACTGTCATGCCCCCATCAAAGAAAGAAACAAATCACAACATTTAGTCAATCACAATACTTATAGTTTGGGAAAATAAAGTAGACACATACAATGATTCTAATAAGGGTCTCAATTAAGATTATAAGAATAAACAAGGACAATAATTTCCTTGAATTAAAGATATTTAATTAAAATTAAATTAAAAGGGTTTTAGACCAACGATTAAGGGGCATAGTTGTGATTGTTTAAAAATGGTAGAAATAATGAAGAGGTGTGACTCCCTCAAACTTGAAGATATAAGAGGGAGAGCATTACATTTGAAAAGGGGAGATATAACATCATTCAATGAATCAATTAAGAATAAATATTGTGTGACTCCTAATATGAAAGGTTGTCACTCATGTAGAGTTTAAGCTAATCTAATGTAAATTTGTTGGAATCTACTCAATTCAGAGGTTTAACTGACTAAACAATCCACTTTACACTGCTTAAGACCACATTAAATTATCAACCAAGGCTTGTAAGCTTATAATGGTGCAACATTATATGCCTTCATGGACTTAAAGCTACCTAAACTATCTTCCTCAAGTTATCCTATTGTTGAAAATTCATAGAATTGCAAAACAGTAAAAACATAAACTAAAACTAGTTGCTACAGGTACCTACAATAAGGACTGTAACTGAACTGCTACTAATAAAATAATGTTGCATCAACTGAAAACTTAATAAAATCTAATGACTCAGTTGAACTATCCTCCAGAGTGCTACTAATAATCATTACATGCATATTCACAAGCATTCATTCATAATAAGCAAAAAATGAAATTCCAATTAACTTGAATATGATTTATGAACAATGATAAACTAATAACAACTATTAACAAAAATAAATAACTGAAAGATGTAGTGAAGAACAATACCTTGAGTGGCCTGCTCAAGTAACTGTTCCCACTTTAACTGAACTCAATCTAACTAATAGATTCTATGCATCTCATAAGATTAACTCCATTCATTGCATATTGTAAAAGATTACAACAGATCTTCCCACAAATTGGACTCGATCGTTTGAAATATTTTTCATGTCATGAAACTGAAAGTAGCTGGTAACATAAAACTAATAAAAACAACTAACTATCCTACAGATTCAACCAACAGTTATATACAAGCTGAGGGAATCTTTATTGAAAGCAACAACTAACTAAAATCATTAACTCCACTCTCAGATAATAGAGTGTAGAATTAAGATTTGAATTATTCAACCTATAACTGAAAAGGAAAGAGAAATCCTATCAGAACTAGAACTCTTTCAAAACAAATTTGTATGAAAACATATAACCACTTGTCAAAATTCTATGAGTGAAGGAAACCTCTTCTTCATCATTTATTAAACTGGTCATAATAATGCACATCTAATCTCATTAAGAGGCTTTGATCAACGACCACCACGTTCAACTTATCTTGGAGCTTCCCCTGTTTTAGTGTCCAGCCATTCCATTTTGCTACGAGTTCACTCCGCAACTGCTACATTGTGATTTCTTTTTAGCTGCAAACAAGTTATTTTCACAAAACATGTATACGAGGATAACTATCACAATTAACTCATAGCATTCCATCAACATTCCATACATATGTTCATATAATCCATATAATACTAATATATTTTAACCATAATTCTATCATCATAATTAAGGTTCAAGTTTGCATAATGGATTAAAAGGATACCATAATATGGGAACATTGTTTGGAGAACTTGTTTAAAAGTATCTTAAAATAGGTATAAAAACAACAAAAAATAAGCCATTATCTAGACCTATCACTCCCCCAACTAGCTTTTTGATTGTCCCCAAGCAAAACACTAGGGATCTTGATTGTATTGCTGAGCAATTTGTCTTAGGTCCATAACTGTGCTAACACCTTGAATCTGCCTCAGATAAAAACCTTGATGTTTTGAAAGCTGTCTCATCCGAATAGTTACTGCTCTCTCACATTCATCACTTTCCCCCCCTTTCCAATGTGGGATTAGATAAAGAAGAATAGGTGGATGAAAAGTGAGTGGCATCCAATGAACTCCCTTGCTGATACCGATTTCCATGTAATTACGTGCCCTCTGAAGAATAGCAATGAAATTATGCATGAAATGTGGCTCTTTCTTTTGCAGTTTAGGTGTCAAACTGTTCCATCTATCTTGGACATATTTAAAACGCTGTTGTCCTGCTCCCACAACTAACATTTTTCATTTTGTCATAGTTTGCCTCCTTCAGCTTCATGATTTTCTTACCTACTCCCTTATGTGTAAGGAGTCTCATCCACTCATCAATTATTGTATCTGGATCCTTAACTTCTCTTCTGATTGGAAGTGCAATAGATTTTTCTTTTTCTTCATACTCTTCCATAATCTCACCTCTAAGTTGTTCATTCCTGTAGTAAGAGGAAAGTGCCCTGATCTGAAGATCCCCCACAAAGATTAAAGGGTTCCATTCTATTTCATCAGGTATCACATAGTTGTGCAAATAAAGTTCACACAACTGATCTTGGTCTTTGGTTGAAGCAACAAAAACTTCAAGAACCGAAGTGGTCTTTACATACCTTCTCTCTTTCACTGGTATATTCTCATTACCAGGAACATTCCCTTCCAATTCAGAGTTAGTTTCTACTTACATGACATTTTCTTGGGGTTGTTCCTTCTAATGGTGTTCTTCTTGAGGTTGTTCTGTACTCATCTCCCTTTCAGGTTCCTCTGCATTTTCTTTTGTAGTACTTTGTCTCCTGAGCCTCCCAAAGCGTCTAGGTGTTAATACTTCTTTAATTTTCCTCTTTTCCTTTTTAACACCGTTTTTCTTCTTAGGAACTTCCTCCTTTTTTTACGTTTGAGTATCCCTATGTTTCATTGAAATATCTTCATCTGGTTTCAAGGGCGTAGGAGAGGTAGTAATTTTAATGTCACAAATCTGTTTAATCCGCTAACTCCCAATGTTTCTTTCTAAATTTTTAGTAATTTTAATGTCCCAAATCTTTTTAATCCGCTAACCCCCATGTTTCTTTCTAAATTTTTAGTAATTTTAATGTCCCAAATCTTTTTAATCCGCTAACCCCCAGTTTCCTTCTAAATTTCTAGTAATTTTAATTTATCCAAACATTTGTTTTCAGATTCTGCCTTCTTTCATAAGGTTACATGCTAATTACTTCTCTGTTGATCTTATATCCCGTTCACAATATGCACCTCCTGTTTCTCCTTCATGCTGACATCCTTTTGTGCAACACTTGCTCCTCAGAACCCGAGGTCTCCTTTTCTTTTCCATTTTCATGTGGGCTTTCTTCTGCTTTCCATTCGTTAACAAAGGTGAATTGAGACGAATTTGGGGTTTGATCATCAGTACAAGCCATATGTTTTTTCAACTTGAATTCTGGACTGACCTCCTTTTGATCATATTTTTCTGGGCCAACGATTGGCCTGTTCTTCTAGCAAATGTTCTCTCATCAGAGCACAATAGTGTTGATTTCCACCCTTGCCCTGTAGTGCTTTTCGTGAGCTTCATGCTTCACTCAAAATTATGTAATATTTAGGGGTTTTTATGTAGCATCCAATTTCTATGATTATGTAATATTCGTTTGAAATGATTATGATTTTGAGCATGTTACTTTAAGCTATTGCGGTCTCTACTGAAGATCACCCTTTTGATTCCTGAGCCTTTTTACATCTAAAATATGCTTCAATCTATTTTTTGATCTGGCAGAGCTTTGAGTAGGAGTGGTGTTTTCCAAGCTGAGTAAGTAAGAGTCTCATCTTGACTCTGGTCTGTGAAGTCCTAAGCTAAGGAGCTCAATGCAGTGTATGAGACAATTCTTAACTCAGTCATATCTTCCATCTTCACCAAGGGAGGGAATCCTTGTCAGGAGTCCTCTTAGAAGTTGGTGCTTTACACATTACTTTTTCCCAAGTTTATTATGAATGATATCTCTATGGCCTGAGATGAAATTCCATGACTAACCCTTGTTAGAGAGGATCCAAGGAGTAGAAGCATGCTGAATTATCATTGTGAAGGTATTTGACTCGACATAAACTCTCCAAGCCTATTTGACTCCTAAGGCTTGATTTTAGTTGGCTAGATCTTTCAAACCAACCCTCCATCCTTTTTGGGAAAACAAACTGTGTCTTAGGTGTCAAGGGAAATATCCGAATATAAGAACCTCAGAAGTTCCTTGTCATAGGAAATCCTTCATGTGCTTGTACACAGGGTATTGGTGAACACAACTAGAGCCTGCATAATGAAGTGCGTATAAATATTAAATCGGAAGAGCCCACATGGCTGATTTGATCATTGTGATTCTCTTGGAAAAATTGAGCCATTTATCTTTTTACAAGGCAGCTTGTTTGATGATCTTACCCAGGAAGTTTTTCCATGGCTGTTTTCTATAGTTTCCAGTGAATACCAGAACCCAGAGATTTTGGCTTGGGAAAAGACCAATATAAAATTCTAATTAGGCCATCAATTGCTGCTTTCAAAGGCTTTTGTTGAAGAAGTACACCTTTTAATGTTTCATTGCTCATAGATTTTCCAAAAGCAAGGGAGTACGAGTTTAGCAACTGCTTTATAGTCCTCGCTTCCTACCTTTTTTCTATGGCAAACAAAACTGTCATTCACAAAGAGAATATGGCTGACCACTTGTGCATTGTTAGAACTTAGCAGCTTTATTTCATCGAGGGAGTCACCAAACCTAGCTTTACCAATGAATTTTCTTTGAGCTTGTGCTAAGATGATAAAGAAGTGGGAGATGGGGTCCCTGTCAAGCTAGGGAATTTTTTTGTTGGGAAACCATTAAAAAGGACTGAAAAGAAGGGCCTTGAGATGCAGCCACAAACCCAATCAGGGCATTCTTTGGAGAAAAGAATTGTTCTTATAAAACTCGAGTCTGCTCTGTCATAAGCAATGCTTATACTCTCTTATAAACAAGAGGTTCAAGGGATTCGCCGATAGGATATATTCTGTTTGCTAATTGCTCGAGTATGGACTTACTGAATCGAAAATGTCAGCATCTAGCAATTGGTGGGAACTAACCATGGCTTCCAAAATTTTCCATTTTACTTGGCTACACAGCTTGTGACACATATTTAGTCCCTGCTGTCTCTTCATATTGGTGTTGTATTTAATCCATAGTTACTAAGAAATAGGGACAGGCAGGGACAGGTAGCTGGACACTAATGGAATTAGGGTAGATGAGTAAATGAATAAAAGATTCGGCTGTATGAAGTGTGGATTCCAATCAGATTAGGGTACACAATAAAACAAGGATTTGGTTATATATATCAATGTACTAAAAACAAAATGTGGGTATGGGGACAGGGACGTGGTCCACTTTCTCATAATGGAGGTTTACTGGTAATTATGATTTGATCTTTGTTGGCATGCATCTCAATCCTAATATTTGAGCGTATCAATTGTTAGTGATTTATGACAGCGTTAATCCATGCTATTACTTCATTTGCAAGCCCATATTTTATATTTGGATGTAAGCTGGAATGTGGAATTTCATATATGGCGCTTATTCTGAAATGTGTATTTGTTGACACCATGAAGAAGATACTATGTTCACGACAAACATGTCCTGAGTTTGTTGCTGTTTTGTCTTCTATAATCCTTTCCCTTGGAAACAGTCTATTCTGTTCGCTGGTCTTGTTGTACAGGCGGTCACTGAGATGCACAATAAACGCACAAATCCAGATTTCAGCCATGCAAATGAAGAAGGTTCTATTGGTTATGTTTGTTCTCAACACAAACAATCAAATCGTTGGTATGTTCCCAGCTGTTCTATTATCTTGCTGTTTTGTCTTTATATTATCATGGATGGTTCAGATGCTCAACAATCCTGAGCCGCTGGTGTTTCCCACAGCCACAATGATGATTAAGTCAAATTAGCTTTTGCTTCTATTCTCTGTCTTTAATTATCTTTTTCAAAGCCCTACCTACTTCAATGCAGTGATCTCTTCTATGTTTCTTGTGTCAAACTCTACCTGACATCTGGCCTTGAATAACATATTTGTATGTTGATATGAATCCTATGTTTAGTCGTCGCTTGGTTTTGTGCTTTCTATTGCTGTTTGGAATTGTTGATGGTAATTATTCCGCTTCTGTTGTTGTTGATGAATCTGTTTTAGGATATCAAGTGATATCCTTCTGTACTCATATGGAGAACGCATGACAGTAAGACAGTGATGTTTCCTATGACAGAAACACACTGATATCTGCCATGCGGTTCATGCTTCCAAAGCTCTAAGCAAATTCCAACACGTCTGAACTACAGGATTCCAAAATTTCTCAAAAGCTCATTACTGTTTTTAATACAATTTTCAGCAAATCTTTACTGGAGTATTTCAAAATTTAATAAGAAACCCTTCGCTCTCTGGCTGCAAACCTTTAATATCCTATCGGCATTTTCCTTGAACCCCCCCTGGGTGCAAGTGCTAGTTACTTCTTTGTTGATCTTATATCCCGTCACAATATGCACCTCCTGTTTCCTTCATGCTGACATCCTTTTGTGCAACACTTGCTCTCAGAACCTGAGGTTTCCTTTTCTTTTCCATTTTCATGTGGGCTTTCTTCTGCTTTCCATTCGTTAACAAAGGTGAATTGAGACGAATTTGGGGTTTGATCATCAGTACAAGCCATATGTTTTTTCAACTTGAATTCTGGACTGACCTCCTTTTGATCATATTCACCAGTCCTTCTTCTCTCTGTCGCAGGTTTTATCTGGACTGTTTGCTCCCCCTCGCCACACGCCAGCTCTGACTACAATGAATTTAGGGTTCGTTTGCATTTTTTCTGGCATGCAAGAACAGCCGTTGCATATAGGACAGCCCCTTTTTTTGAAAAGTGAAATGGCCTCAGCTGTCGAACAATATATTTAAATGGTATAATTGTTAAAAATTAAAAAAAGTTGAAATATATGTATGTTGAATGTGATGACCATGTCAAATTTACAGTTGGTTTTTGTAAGGTTCGTTCCTCGCCCCTTGGTTCTGCTTCAAACTTTTGGGTTGTGGGGTTCTCACCGAGGAAGATATGTAGAAGTGGAAAGGAGGCAAAGGCCATCAAAGAAGAGCCTGTTCTCCTTGTTCGTGGATTGAGGGAAATTGCATCCATAAACGCAGACTCATTTGTGTATGAAGTATCCTACTAATTGGTGGACACATTACGTTGAAGATCAGTCTAGAGAGCTACAAAGGTTTGCTATATACATTTGCTATCTCAAGTGGCAAGTTCGTTTGCTTGTAAGATGAGTTGGAGCACATAAGGTTTTATTTTTAATGTCAAGAGAAACCGTCTAGAATGTAAGAGAGCAGAGATCTTTGTCCTCATTGATAGCAGTCTTTGATTGATATCATAGATTTTGGTTAGAAAGAGGGACTTCTAGGCAATGTGATGTGGAACTTGAGGACATTCATTTGGACTGGGAGAATCTTGCAAATGGGCTTTCAGATTTGAATGTTGTTGATGATCCTCCACATGCTGAAACAGATGCTGAAATTATGCATTTCATTGGGCATCTAATGCATGATGATGACGTGGACGAGCATTTCTCTACTTTAGATGCTACAAATGCTCATCCAACATAACCTTTTTCACTTGTCTTGGTGACATAAGGTAACTATATAATTTTCTACTTTTTATTTACATAGCTACTGTGACAAATAGCTCTTAAACACTGTTGAGATATGTTGTGATTAGCTCATAAATATATTCATGTTTGACTTATATGATATGGTTATGCACTATTTTATTTTAGCTTTAGTAGATTTTTTTTTGAAACGCTTGTTGTAGCTGTTATAATTTCATTTATTAACAGTGTTGCTCCTAGTTTTAGGGATGGGGGAATACAAGGACACAGTTTCAGAGAGGACAATATTCTTCCTGAAATTTGGGGATGGTGGGGGACAGCTATTAAAATAACTTAAACCAGTTAAAAGAAGTGGATATTTTAAATAGCAAATACAATGTGTTGAATTTGCAAGAAAAATCCTCCCCCTTTCAGATTCTTAGGGGTTATTAACATTTATTTTCTTAAAAAGTGACCTTTTTTATTTTTATATAACCAAATGTTGCAGGCTGTCTGGTTGTGGGAAAAACGAGACATCTCCTCCAAGTTGTTGAGTCCTTAGAACATAACCTGGATCCTTTGGGACATGTCCCCATGGAACATTGGTAATCATTGAAAAAAACTATTAGCATGCCTTGCAAAATATCAAGTCACTTATTTTTTCTGAAAATCCCTCCAAGTCACCAGTCCCTAGGATGTGACCTGGATCCGTGGGGACACATCCCCATGGAACATTGGTAATAATTGAAAACCATTAGCAAACCTAGCGAGCTATCAACTCTACTTCTGGAAATGCAAGGTGCAGAGTCATGTGGATCATATATGGACAACCAGACTTTTTCCCTCCTTCAAAATGCCAAGTTTTAAGAGGAGAAGGCTTTACAAATGCATTGATTTGATGAGCCATTGGCTGCAAACAGCAATACACTGATAAGTGATTCTAAATCTGAATTCTTTGCAACTCCATGCTTCACAAGAGGAAAGTCAACTTCAACCCCCTTATGGGTTAGACATATACAACCAAAAAATGAACCGTTTTTGCATTCCGTGTTTGAACTCTGAAGCTTTTGAATAATCAAAATGGTGAGATATTAAGAATCTCTAGACGCTCTTATGTAAATACTAAATGGTCATATTGGATAGTTGTAGCTTCCTAGTTCCATGCACTAATTGGTTTTCTCATTTCCAATATGTTGATACACAAAAACGTTTTTTTGTAATTGCAGACTTTTGTCATAATTAACTCTCATTTTTGGTATTGGGATATTCTTTGTCTATCTTAAGCTTAATGATAACAAGTTTCCACAATCCATATCATAGATCTGTATTGCTTCTGGATTGGATTGTGTTGAAAACTTTCAACACAATCAAATCCAGAAGCAATACAGATCTATCTTAAGCTACTGCTGGTCTTCTGCAATCTTGAAGCTGGCTTGATTTTGTTCGTTTCAGGCCCCCTTCTATGTACCATTTTTCAAAGATAATATCATTTAAAATTATCCAAAAAAACATATTATGTTGGTGTATTCTAAGGGAAGAAAACATTCCTACCTTCTAGCATCCTTCGATACAGTATGAGTACTAAGGCCACCCTAGTCGCTAGATGACCTGGATTCCACTGTAATGTTCATACTTTTACTTATTGTTCAATAATCCTTAGGGGAAAACATTGTGTTGGTGCTTTTTCCAGCTGGTTGCCTACATTTCTCTAAAGATTAGCCAAATCCTATTATCAAGAAGCTTAGATCAGTGGCCAACAAACGAAAGATTTATCTCACACTTTCCTCCCTTGCACTTCAGGCTTTGCAAAACCTAGGGGTCACCCTTAATGGCACTGGATGCAGATATTCAGCTAGTGGTGCAACACAGTGTCCAACAGATAAACTTCACACCAAATAACAAGGGTTTGTATGGCTACATTCATGAATGATACATCCCTTGTGCTCATTTCAATTTTGGTATGAAGTGAAATTAGAAAATAAACATAAAACATAAAATATAAAAGGTTGTTTAATTTAAGATTTGTTTCTGAGGATGGGGGAAGAAAACAATGCAAGACTGGTGCTTTCCTTGGGCTACAGAGTCACATATCATGCACTCATATTCTAATGCTATAACATAATCTTGATAACCTATTAACATCTATCACCTTATGATAGAAAGGTCTTCTGTAGCCTGCTATGAAATTCTTCATAGTGATCCAACTGAAAACACAATACACTCACTACCTTCGTGCAAGCATTTACACCACTCCTTGAATGGACATCAAACAAATAACTATCTCAAACAACAAATGTGCTCAAAGAACCTCAATAACCTTATTACTTTGATTCAAAAGATATTACATCTCAAAGTTGGAGACAATTACATATTTGTTTATGGTCATATAATCTGCAATCAAGTTACAGGAGCATTACAATACTTTGACTTCCGGAACAAGGATTTTCACCCTTGGCACTTAACACTTTCTGTTCTTCCTTGACCAAAATTCAGAACCCCTACAAATGAGCACAAGAGCCGCTTTTATCAAGAGAGAAATTCAAAAAACGTGCCCAGGAAGAGTGTCCAACACTCCTTGAACCTCCACCATGCCTCCGCATTAATGACCCTTTGTTATGCATGTCAAAGGAGGAGATCACCCACGAAATCTGCAGCAAAACACAGCAAGGGATGGCCCTCTGACATAAAGGAGTCCACAAAACATAAATGAAGCATGGTTGTTGCAATCCTTTCCCAAAATTTGCACTCTAAGCATTAAATGCCCTCTCTGTAGCTTTAAAAATTGAGATTAGACGTCTAAGGAGAGTTGTTGGGCATTAATGGCATTTACGGCCTGAAAACACGCCTCTTGGGGATATCGTTGAATTTTTAGGACCGGGCCGACCATTGGATTAAACATTAAATGGATCGCAACCCCGAAAGGGCACATTCATCGGACATCGAGCATCGGGCCTGCAAGGAAATGCTTGTCAAAAAGCTAGAGAGAAGAGCATCCATGATTCAAAAACCTCGAAGAGAAAAACCCTTGTCGTGCATCGTGCGTCGGGCCCACCGTATACTGCATGATGAAGAAGATGACATTAAGAATGCCGAAACCGCGATCCCCAAAAGACAACTTATGTCAGACGTCGGGCCCTAATGCTTGTTGGAAGAAAGGAAGGAAGAAGGAAAAAGCCAAAAGTTTGGTGGAAGGATGGAAGAGCATGGAGAAAGGAAGATGTCGGGAATCGGGAAGAAGACTTATGCCTTATCGCAAAAATAAGACAGAAAATAAGAGGACCCAATCATTGAAGACCAAATATATGACATTGAGGATTGGGGGTTGAAACGAAGGCTTATGTCTTATCATAAAAAATAAGACAAAAGATAGAAGCAAGACTCGATCGTCAGTGCGTGGAAACCGATGGTTTTGAAAACTTTGTTGGGGTCCGAAAGTGGTTTTGAAACCTCCATCGGAGTTCGAAATTGGTTTTGAAACCTCTGTTAGAGTCCGATAGAGTTTTCAAAATCCTTCTTAGTTTCGACAAAACTTGTGCTTCGAAAAAATCAAAGTGTATTTCTTAGTTGTTGGTCCATGAGCCTGGTTTCGAAACCCTTGTCGAGGCCCGACAAGGTTCTCAAAACCTTGCTTAGTTCCGACAAAAAATCTCATCTTGCGGCTTCATTATGAGATTTCAAAACCACCTTGGGATCCCAACAAGGTTTTTGAAACCACTAAAATCTCCGATCGGCGATCGAATGAAAGGCTTAAGACTTATCGCAAAATTGCGATAAAGGATAAGGAGAAAGGTTGATTCGAGAAAGGTTGATTCTTGAAAGATTGAAGACTAAGACATCAGGAATCGGGGATTGGGAAGAATACTTAAGGTTTATGATGGAATGATGGTAAGAGGTAAGGAAGATGGCTGATCCTTGGAGCCCAAAACTTTATACATGTCTTGAAGGATTTCATCGGATCTTCGGCGATTAGAGAAGGAAAGGGAAGAACTCGAAGGCAATAAGGGCTAAGAGTTAAGGCCGATGATTGAAACCCGAAACACTTATACTTACGGAAGTGATGGATTTGAAAGGGAAAGAAGTAGGAACCCGGTAGCAATAGAGATAGTATGCAAGCATGTAGACAACCGAAAGCCCAAAAGACCGAAAAGTCCAGTACTTAGCCAATTTTGGATTTTTTGGAAATGGGTTTTTGACTATAGCATGGCAAAGGAGTGGTGCAACCACCAGAGGGACCTGAACGTGATACACCATTAAGATTTCTCAGATCAGTTGTACAAATTGACAGCAGTGCCAACACATTGCTTTGCACACTTTTCCTATTATACAGAGACTTGAAAACACTATGGCATTTTCACATTCACTGTTGCAATGCTTAGGTGTAGCGCCATGTTCATAATCACCGGAGGTCTTCAATTTATCAAATTTACATTGAAAAAAGCTCTCTCTAACTTGCTTACCACTACATAGGGAAGAAATAGCTCTTTTCTAGATTCTTCATGATATTAATGCGGATGTATCTATCTCTGATGTACATAGTCTGTGCTGGATCTCTTTTTGTTCTGAATGTTACTCGACAGATCAATTTTGTTATAGATGGTTGTTCAAACTATTTTTTGTTTGTTTGTTGTAAAAATCAGCTGAAAAACAGTCATCTCCAAATCAGCTGTTCGTAGTTCTTAAAAATATGATCAGATTTTAAATCTGCGTCTCTAGCTCAACCCACCAAATTACACTTAACATCTGCACAAAAACTGCCAAGATGTGCAAATAAGTGAAATTTATTGAATCTCCACATGGAACATAAGCAATTTATCAAACCTCCACCAAAAAAGACACTGATTTTCTATGATATTCTATAGACTCTTGTTCAACACACCAAAATCCACCTTACATCTGCACAAAAGCTGCAGACCTACTTGAAGCAGACACACCATTAGTCACTTTGATGTTATTGCTTACGTCAGTTGATTCCGAACTGTAAAAATATAATATTTATTATTTAAAACATCATAATGAACATTTTTATTATCTTTTATTATTTATCTTGATTGTCATTGGTTGAACAATAAAGAATTTTATCAACAAGAATAAAATAAAATCCAAGCCTCATATGAGTCACCTTTGCTGAAATAACTGCTCATGAGTGACCAAAGTAGGTCAATGAGTTTTTGAAATGCATCCAGTTACAGTACAAAAGCAATAGGGTTAAAGAAGCCTAGGAGCTGAAAAAATAACTAACATGTTAAAAAAAGGCAATTTAACGTAACTGAAGTAAATACAAAGTGGATGATCACTAACCATGTTTTTCAAGTACAAATAAAAAATAGACATGTGAGGGATCTCTAAAAGGAAACAAGAGCAGATGAAAACTAGAGAAGGAAACTGAGGCTGGAGACAAATGCTGTCACACGTCTTCAATGAAACCTACAGTAAAATTGTTAGCATAGAATGTCCAAACCATGTGATGAGATGATCCCACTTTGAGTCTATGGAAGGCAATTATGATGGGCTTGAACACCTAGTTATGGGCTGCCATAATTTACCTCACTTTATTTCATGTCAGCCATTGAATTTCAGCGCCAGGCATGGTTTAAAGCAAATTTTCCTCGAGTGCTTCTTGTGCCACTCTTATTGTCTCCTTTACTTGATTTACATCATTCACTAAGTCATAATCCAATGTTCATTTGGCTTGTTCAAGTGTAAATGCTGCTCCTTTGAATTCTCATGATCACGGAGCTTGGCTTTAACCTCTATCTTTAGGCTTGGAACCAAAAATTTCACAGCTACATCTGATTCTGACTGTACATAATCTTGAATGGAGTACCCTCGGTTGTCGCCTATTAGACTGGTTGAAATATCTGAAGAACCATAGGCAATTCCTCTCATTCTGCATTGTCACTTTTACAAGATTTTTGTATCCTGGATATCAGAACTTTGTTGGTTGTGTTGGTCAATTCATTGACTCTTGTTAGTTGCTTGATTACCAGGCTCAAAAAGTAACCTCTTTTATTGTTCATATTTTTCTAAGGTTCTTGAACTAAGTGAGTAATTTCTTACTTGGTCAAGTTCTACATTGAGAAAATATGCTCCCATCAGTTGAGCTGGCTTACATTCTTAAAGAGTCCAATGAAGTCAAGCTCCCTCCTGTCATTGTTGTTAATTTTTATGAACAGATGTAAATAAGCAGATTTTTAATTCAAATTCTAACACATAGACACAGCATAACACATAGACACAGCATATACCCTGGGAAACCCTCCACTTGAGGGAGAAAAACCCAGCAACAATATATCACTTATATATTGAATGAGAACAATAGTCTTCTTTACAATGAGGCCAAGAATGGCACCACAATATGATACAAACACAGGAATAATATCCTGCTGCAAACTCAGCCATCTTAATATATTGATCTGCCTCTTCAATATGTCGATTTACTAATGGAGTATATTGCCCTTGAAACTCACAATCAATACAATGAATGAACTCACACAATGAAGGATAATAATCGATCAACAAGTGAATCAATGATGCAATGATCGAATGGCATTTCCATTATATACTATTCAAAGAGGAGGACTCAAGGGTTGCGTCTCTTCAAATGCACAAGGTCGGCCACTAATGAGGAGATAAGATTCTTCAACAAAATCGCCAATTGTGTAGGAGGTCGGCCTCAAGCATTGAACCTCTTCAAGGGTGGCGAAGTAACATAAGTCGGCCCCATAGAATAATAACAAATAAATAAAATATTAATTAATGCGAGATGATGAAGCTCCTCTTCATCAATCGATGTCTTTCAAATTAAATAGCCGTTTAGGCTATCATTTAATTTCCTCATCAAAGACGGATCTGGGCTGGAAGTAGAAGCCCGACACTGCTCTTCTAACATCAACAATTGTTTCTATAAATGTGACAGCCAAGGGGCATAATATCTCTCTTCAACAATTTTATCTCTAGTTAATTGGTATTGTATACCTAGACACATTCTTTGGCATCTTAGAACATATATGTTGTCTAGTCTAAAAATATACAATGATACCAAACAAGTCATAGTATAACAAGAATGTGAACAACACTCTAAGAAATCAGAATAGAGAACAACACAGAATACAAGCAAACACCAATTGTATTATCTCAATAATAAGTACATCAAGAAGTTAGACTAGAGAGATTGTGTAAATGAGATCTCCTATCCAAATGTATGCCATGACCATATATAGAACAAAGCTTGACTGTCATGGTGGCCATGGCAACCATTGTTAACTATCCAACGACGTTATACTAACTCAAATTTCAAAAGTTGTTAGGCAGTAACACAAATTAGATTTTAGCCAAACACAAGACCAGTCACTAATCATTATTTTGCTTTATTCCAAACATAATTTTATCTGGTCTTCATGTTAGATTTTCTATAAAATCTCTGGCCATGATTTCCAACAACATAAAATCCTATACTAATTAAGATGCCTACATCTACAACCAACCCTGCTGTCTTAACATCACCCTTGCTTTATGTTGATTGAAGCTGGTTGGTAGAAAGGTTTAGATCTAAATTGGCATGATGATCAGTTTGAAAAGGATGCATGCAGATTTTGTAGTAGACCTTGGTGAACCATCGACCGAGGTCTTCAATCTCTTGAGCTTTGATTTCAGGCTTATGACTTCACTTTCTTCACTATGCTTACTCTTAGGATCTTCTTTCCTCCCATCTACTACATTGACCCTTAAAGCTGTTTCTAGCATTCTCTTCATTTTTAGCCAAAGTACTAATATCTCAGCCTTACTCTTCTAGCACTGTGCCAAAATCTTCCCTTGGAGATGGTCAAGTTCCCTCTCTCTCATATCCAAATCTTATGCTATTTTCTCTAACAAGTCATTCTTCTCAACGTTCTTGATGGTTTCCTTCTGGAGGTTGCCCTCGTGCATCTAATGTTTAGCCAAGAATGTATTCTATTGTTGTTTCCATATCTGCTTCTTGGCCATAAATTCTTTGTTTTCTTCCTAAACCCTTTTTTCTGTGTAATCGAGTTCTCCTAATTGGGCACCCATGTCCACTCCTGGAGCGTCCCGGACGCCTCGAGTTCCTTGTGGGTATGCGGATTGCATACCCATAGGGAACCCAGGGCGTTCGGGGTGCTCCTAGGCATTCCCAGGTGCTCCTGCAAGTGCCAATGCCTTGCGGGCAGCAAAAAACAAAACACTTAAAAAATGCAAAAAGTGCTTTTGAAGATAAAATTGTGAAAATGGCATGCACCATGAAGGTTTGTGTGGTTTCAAAGGCCTTAATTTGGATTTGGCAGTGGGGGTTCTTCCCCTCAACCCCACTAGGGGCATTGCCCCTCGACCTTGCTGGGGGCAATGCCCCCATACCCCCACGAGGGGCATTTGTAATGTCCCCTCCTAGTTGACATCGTCAGATCAGCAGGATTAGCCTATTAACGGCTCTCGTAGGCTAATGAGGCATGGTGAGAGAGTCATTTTGCAGTCACTTGGCGATTACTTGGCTCAGTTTTGATTGGAGAAGGGTTTTCCATTATATTTCATCATTATTTCTATTTTTGGAAACCTTATTTTATAATTTGATGTTGAGATGCACTTTTTAATAATATAATATTTTAATATTTCATAAAGTGCAAAAAGATTATAATATACTGGAATCTTCTAGAAAGTCAAAGAATAATATTATTTTATTGAGGCCGACCTCTAGAGGAAATGCATAAATAGACCTTGAGGTCTCACCATTTGGATATCCAGATTTGATGAGTTGTTGGTTGGTGATTCTTCTTGAGTATTTGTGGAGCCAAGTGGTCTGCAGATAATCAGTTTGTCTTTGGGAACGAAAACTCCCATTGATAGCAATTTTGAGGGTGTGCAATATCACCTGAATTATTGCAGCTTGGAGGTGATACTTCAGTCACTTCATGAGGGCATAAACTTGTGGCCTAGGGCCAGATTTTGAAGACTTCAATTTAGGAGTTGGCTGGTATTGAAGAATAAGGCTTGTGTCATCGAATCTTTGGTGGAAAGGGTCAGATCTGCATTGGACAAGTCTGAAGCAAAGTCTGAAGCAAACAGGGATACCTTGGAGGAGCAATTTTCATTCATCCCAGCTCATAACCAGGTCGATTTCAGTTGGAGATTGGTGCACCTCACTTCTAGGGTTCTGCTGATCATGTTAGAAGTCACTGGAGGTTAGGAAGGGTTGCAGATTATTTTATTTCTTAAATCAGATCTGAAACAGGGGCGACTTCTTCAAAAAATTCATATCAGCTGCATATGAACTTCAACTTCCAGAATTTTCAATGCTTCTTCATGGAGAATGCTAGGCGACTCTATACCAGGTTCTATTGTTGAATTTCATGCAATATAGATATCATTTAGTTGCATTATGAATGGTATGGCTGTAGGTGATTGTTAATTTCAGACTTGCATTTTCATATGTAATTTTGCCAAGAGTCTTGGCTAAGTCAAATTGCTGTTGTATTGGAGTTATTGTTATATCGAAGGAATATTAAGAAGTCCTCAGTTTCTTGTTACAATCAAAACTTGAAATCAGATTAGGGTTTGAGGGCAACTGTTCGTAAAAATGTCTAATTGCTGTAACTAATCTTTGCACATCTAGTTTCCCATATATTCGCACAAAAATACAAAGTATTGCATCTTTTGCATATAGATCAGATTGTAGGCATTGAAGAAGTATTGAAATCTGTCATAGCTTCCATTCTATCAAACTACTTCAGACTGAAACAATACATCAGCAAATAGTAAGGTTGCATTCAAACTGTTTGACAAAATTGCAATCAGCCAATTAGGGCAAATTCTGGTCAGTTTTGAGCTAGGCTCATTACAGTGGTATCAGAGCGGTTTCCTGCCATCCTTTGGGTCAGAAATTGTCTTCATTTATGCAACAAAGTGACAGGACTAAGAGATATACAGCTAGAGAAGAAAGAAAGCAAACACAAGACACTTCATCAGCAGTTGTTGCAGCAAGATACCAAGAGATTGGTGACACCATGGAAGAAAGAAGAGAGGATGATCCCCCTAGAAATGAAAGGAGGGATAGAGATAGAGGAGAAGAATTGTTGGAAAGAATGGCTCAAGCATTTGAAGGATTTTCAGCTTCCTTGCAGCAGCAAATTCAACAGAACAGAGTTATTTTGGAAAATAGAACAAGGAACAACAGGGATCAAGATGATGACAGGAGTGTAGCAGGATCAAGGAGAGTACAAAGAGCATCTTCTCGCACTGCTGATAGGCCATCACGACCTACCTTCTTAAGGGAAGAGCGTGCTGCAGAAGAGAATGTGGAAGATGTTGAGGAGCCTACCTTTGCTGATGCATATATGGCTGCTCATGATGAATGGCAACTATTGACACCAGAAGCACGAGAGCTTATGCATTTTGATCGTTTTGTACAAACGAGGATGGACTACTACAGGTCTCGACAGGAGAGGAGGCCTCAGAATCAGAATAAGGACCTTAAGCAAGCTACTAATAAGCTCACATTGTCCATGTTTGATGGTAGTGGCAAGATTACTGCACAGTCATGGATTCATAAGTTGGATACCTTCTTGGCTCTTCGACCCATGACAGAAGAAGAAGCCATCAAGTTTGCCACTTTGCACTTGGAAGGAGCAGCACACGAATGGTGGTATCATGGATTGGTAACATTACAGCATAATCAGATTACATCCTATCAAGAGTTTGTGGACAGACTTGTGGAACGTTTTGATAGGAAAGATCCAGAATCATACTTCAGGGATTTGGCCCAACTCAAGCAAGTTGGAAGTTTGGAGAGCTACATTGGAGATTTCCAGAAATTATCGGTGATGGTTCCTAACATCTCAGAGAGACGGTTGGTGGTGCTATTCATTGAAGGATTAATGGAGCCTATGAGAGGATGGATAAAAGCCTTTGATCCTCCTACCCTTCAGGAGGCTATGAGGAAGGCTAGGAGTATGGAACTGTCTACACCACAGAATAGGTTTGTATCAAAGGGATCTTCTTCGTATCGAGATAACAAATCTTTCTCTAAGAAGAAGAACAAACCAGATTTCAAGGGCAAATCAGCAACACCTTTGGATCGTGACACACTCAATGAATTAAGGAAGAAGAAGTTGTGTTTCTATTGTAAGGGGCCTTATGATGCAAATCATGATTGTCCCTTGAGACCAAAGGGAAAGGCTAATAGAGTAATGTGGGCATATTATGAAGACTCTGAATCAGAAAAATCAGATCAGCAATCTGATTCTGAAGACTCAGGAGCAGAGCAGGAGGAAGAAAAGCATGAAAGTGAAGAGGAACATGAAGGAGCAATGAGGCAACATGATGCACACATCACTAGCATCCAACAGGAGGGTTCATTTAGGATGCGTGGGGTCCTAGCAGGGCAAAAGATAATCACTCTTCTTGATACAGGGGCAACTCACAACTTCATTGATGCTCGTTTGGTTGATAGGAGAGGCATCAGGACAGAGGAATTTGAGGGGATAAGGGTCAAGGTTGCAGATGGCTATACCCTCAAATGTGAGAAGAGAATTTCAGACTTGCCCATTCGATTGAACAACTATGAGTTCAAGACGGACTTCTATGTGGTGAACATGGGTGATACTGACATGGTGCTTGGCATGAGATGGTTACATGATATTGGGAAATTCACCCTTGATCTTAGAGAGATGGAGATGTCTTTCCAGGTTGATGGAAAGACTCATGTTCTTAAGGCAATTCGAGACTCTAGTTTCAGAATGATCTCTTTCAGGAGAATGGCGAGGCTAGTAAGACATGATATGGTAGAGTGGGCAGCAGAATGTGTGTTGATGCCTACACAAGGGGAACAGCAGAAACCAGAGTACCATCCTGATATCCAGGAGTTAAGGGTTAAGCATACGAAGGTGTTTAGCGAGATTCCTCCAGGCAGACCTCCAGATCGAGGGATTGAGCATATCATCGAGTTGGAGGAGGGCGCCAAGCCTGTCATAGTCACTCCATACAGACATCCCAAGCGACTCAAGGATGAAATCGAAAAGACAATTAATGAGTTGCTGGCCATGGGACATATTAGACCAAGTAAGTCTCCTTTTGCATCTTCAGTAGTGCTGGTTAAGAAAAAAGATGGTACATTGCGGATGTGTATTGATTACAGACTCTTGAATAAGCGAACAATAAAGAACAGATATCCCATCCCTAGAATTGATGAGTTAATAGATGAGTTACATGGTGCACATTTCTTCTCCAAAATTGATCTGAGGTCTGGTTATCATCAGATTCGGGTTAGGGAATAGGACATTGAGAAGACTGCATTTAGGTGCCATTGTGGGCATTTTGAGTTTATGGTTATGCCATTTGGATTAACCAATGCTCCAACAACATTTCAGTCTACAATGAACCGGGTCTTCTATTCACAGTTGAGGAGGTATGTACTGGTATTCTTTGATGATATTTTGGTGTACAGTAAAACATGGGATGATCATATAGCACATCTTGACATAGTATTGGGCATTTTGGGGAAAGAGTCCTTGTATGCAAAGGAGTCTAAGTGTGACTTAGGGATGACAGAGTTACTATATCTTGGTCACATCATCAGTTCTGAGGGAGTACGTATGGATCCTGAAAAGATTAAGGCGATTGTTGAATGGCCTACACCAGTGAATCTTACTCAGCTCAGAGGATTTTTGGGGTTGTGTGGATTCTACCGCAGATTTGTTAATGGATATTCACGCCATGCAGCACCACTCACAGACTTGACCAAGAAAGGGGCTTTCGTTTGGACTCCAGAGGCGCAGGATTGCTTTGAGATGTTCAAACTAATCATGACTACATGCCCGGTGCTTGCTTTGCCAGATTTTTCTAAACCCTTTGAGCTGCAATGTGATGCTTCAGGAGAGGGAATTGGTGCAGTCCTTATGCAGGACAAACATCCGATTGCTTTTGAGAGTCGGAAGCTTCGTGGTCCAGAGAGGGGATATAGCATATATGATAAGGAGATGTTGGCCATTATGCATGCATTGGCCAAATTCAGACAGTATTTGGTGGGCAGCAAATTTGTGGTTAAGACAGACCACAACAGCTTGAGGCACTTCCTAGGGCAACGGGATCTTAATGATCGTCAGCAAAAATGGGTGAGTAAGCTACAATCATATGACTTTGATATTTCCTTTGTTAAAGGAACACAGAATATTGTGGCCGATGCTTTATCCCGACGTCCCCACTTAAGCTCTATGACTGGGATTGCGGAAGATTGGAGGCACCTGATAGTGGCAGAATATGTTAAGGACAGTTGGGCTACAGGGATTGTTGATGGATCAGTGCAGATGACAGGTACACAGTTGTAAATGATCTTATCATTTACAAGGGGAGGATCTATTTGATTCCGGGATCGGAAATAAAAATCACCATTTTGAGGGCCTTCCACGATGCACCTATGGCAGGACATCCCGGCTTTTTCAAAACTTATAAACAGGTGCGAGAGAGGTTTACATGGAAAGGCCTTAAATCAGATGTAATGCAGTATGTTAGAGAATGCCCTGTTTGTCAGCAAAATAAACAGGAGCACACATACCCTGCAGGCTTACTTCAGCCACTTCCAATTCCTGACAGGAAGTGGGAGTGTTTGTCGATGGACTTCATCACTGGCTTGCCTAAAGCCCAGGGGCGAGATTGTATCTATGTGGTTGTAGATCGTTTGACTAAATTTGCTCACTTCTTTCCGATCACATCTACATATACAGCTATTCAGGTAGCAGAGTTGTTCTTCCAGGAGGTTTTCAGACTGCATGGGCTACCTCGGAACATTGTCAGTGATAGAGATAGTCGATTCATGAGCCACTTTTGGCAGGAGCTATTCAGGCTATGTGGGACAGAACTCTCTCCGAGCACTAGTTACCACCCACAGACTGACGGACAGACAGAAATAGTAAATAAATGGGTGGAAGGGTATTTGAGGAACTACATCGCAGGACAGCAGAAGGGGTGGGTCAAGTGGCTACATCTTTGTGAGTATTGCTACAATACCACTTACCATCTCTCTATTCAGATGACACCATTCATGGCCTTGTATGGATATGATGCGCCTAATTTCCTGGACCTCTTGTTGAGTGACAGTCGTGTGCCTAGTGCTGGTGATCTCTTACAGGATAATCAAGACATTATGAGAGCTTTACGGGAAAATATTCAAAAGGCACAAAACCAACAAAAGCAGTATGCAGATCAGAAGAGGGTTGAGCGCTCCTTCGAGGTTGGCGATATGGTGTACTTGATGTTGCAGCCTTACAGGCAGTCCACTCTTAAGAGGAGCGGAGCAGAAAAGCTTAAGCCACGTTACTATGGTCCTTTCAGGATTATCAGGAGGGTAGGAGAAGTGGCTTATGAGTTGGAATTGCCTGCTGACAGTAGCGTGCATAATATATTCCATGTATCTCGCCTCAAGAAGGCGTTGGGACATCGTGTGGTTCCCTCCACGACATTGCCACCATTGAATGATGAAGGGAAAACTGATTTTGGTGCCGGAGGCTATATTGGACGTACGTGAGAAGACTATGCGGAAACGAGTTATCAGTGAATACTTGATCAAGTGGAAGGACTTACCAGTTGAGGATGCGACATGGGAGAGTGAGGAGATCTTGCAGCATCCTGAATTTAGATTGCTTGGGGACAAGCAATTTCAGGAGGGGCGGACTGTAATGTCCCCTCCTAGTTGACATCGTCAGATCAGCAGGATTAGCCTATTAACGGCTCTCGTAGGCTAATGAGGCATGGTGAGAGAGTCATTTTGCAGTCACTTGGCGATTACTTGGCTCAGTTTTGATTAGAGAAGGGTTTTCCATTATATTTCATCATTATTTCTATTTTTGGAAACCTTATTTTATAATTTGATGTTGAGATGCACTTTTTAATAATATAATATTTTAATATTTCATAAAGTGCAAAAAGATTATAATATACTGGAATCTTCTAGAAAGTCAAAGAATAATATTATTTTATTGAGGCCGACCTCTAGAGGAAATGCATAAATAGACCTTGAGGTCTCACCATTTGGATATCCAGATTTGATGAGTTGTTGGTTGGTGATTCTTCTTGAGTATTTGTGGAGCCAAGTGGTCTGCAGATAATCAGTTTGTCTTTGGGAACGAAAACTCCCATTGATAGCAATTTTGAGGGTGTGCAATATCACCTGAATTATTGCAGCTTGGAGGTGATACTTCAGTCACTTCATTAGGGCAGAAACTTGTGGCCTAGGGCCAGATTTTGAAGACTTCAATTTAGGAGTTGGCTGGCATTGAAGAATAAGTCTTGTGGCATCGAATCTTTGGAGGGAAAGGGTCAGATCTGCATTGGATAAATCTGAAGCCAAGTCTGAAGCAAACAGGGACGCCTTGGAGGAGCATTTTTCATTCATTCCAGCTCATAACCAGGTCGATTTCAGTTGGAGATTGGTGCACCTCACTTCTAGGGTTCTGCTGATCATGTTAGAAGTCACTGGAGGTTAGGAAGGGTTGCAGATTATTTTATTTCTTAAATCAGATCTGAAACAGGGGCGACTTCTTCAAAAAATTCATATCAGCTGCATATGAACTTCAACTTCCAGAATTTTCAATGCTTCTTCATGGAGAATGCTAGGCGACTCTATACCAGGTTCTATTGTTGAATTTCATGCAATATAGATATCATTTAGTTGCATTATGAATGGTATGGCTGTAGGTGATTGTTAATTTCAGACTTGCATTTTCATATGTAATTTTGCCAAGAGTCTTGGCTAAGTCAAATTGCTGTTGTATTGGAGTTATTGTTATATCGAAGGAATATTAAGAAGTCCTCAGTTTCTTGTTACAATCAAAACTTGAAATCAGATTAGGGTTTGAGGGCAACTGTTCGTAAAAATGTCTAATTGCTGTAGCTAATCTTTGCACATCTAGTTTCCCATATATTTGCACAAAAATACAAAGAATTGCATTTTTGCATATAGATCAGATTGTAGGCATTGAAGAAGTATTTAAATCTGTCATAGCTTCCATTCTATCAAACTACTTCAGACTGAAACAATACATCAGCAAATAGTAAGGTTGCATTCAAACTGTTTGACAAAATTGCAATCAGCCAATTAGGGCAAATTCTGGTCAGTTTTGAGGAGGCTCATTACAGCATTGCTCCTCGACCTCGTTGGGGGTGTTGCCCCCAAACCCCCATGAGGTGTGCTAACCCTCAACCTCGTCGAGGCCTACACTCCCAACCCCCACTAGTTATTGGGATCTATTGTCACATAAAAACTTGTTTACAATGAGGGAGTCTAGGAATGGAGACCAAAACTAACAACTAAGACAATAATCTTTATGACTATCATAATATCGTTGATCAATGATGAAGTATCATACTATCAAAGATCAAATGTGATTATTATCTTAAAATATAATATTATCACATGTATTTGCAAATTTCTATATTTTTTAATTTTTTTGCATATATATATGTTATATACAGCCGTACCCAAAAAAAAAAAATTGTCGTACTGGCATACCAGAATCCCGTACTTGTACCCGACCCCATACCAGAACCGGCAACTTAGCCCTTTTTCTTTTGGTTGATATTTGCCTTCTCTCCTTTTTGTACCTGCCCCTCTTTGTATGTAATGACTATGTAACTATCAGGTGACTACGAGCTGGATCAAATTTGATCTTTGTAGTACAGGCCTACAGATACAATCTTGCGGGGTCCACAATTGATCCACAATTAGTGTCATTGATAGAATGGTAGGAGTACATCCAATTGGTTGATGCAGGAATGTTTAGTTTGCAGTATCCATTAAACTGCAAAAGAATGCGTCTTACTCCTGAGTGGATATCTATATTTTGGTGCCAATCTCGACAATCATCGTCTTTATTTGTTGCTTCCAACTCAACAAATACACTCTATTTAGCTCATTGCATACCTCTTATAATGCATGACCTAGTGGAACTACATAGCCAAGAAATTCATGTAGCATATCCATGGAGTTGCTTTTATTAGGTGTAAATATTAGCAGTCTTCTTCTCAAATTTATCACTCCTTGATTGGTTGTCGTTGTCCTTATGACCTACAAAAAAATAGTTGGTGAAAGCTTTCTAAAAACAGTTTAAATTGCTACAAGATGACAATAAGATTGTGGTAGAGATTTATATCACAAAAAAGTCAAGAAATGATTCAGTCTAATCTAAATATTTAAGAGGAGAATGAAAGAATTGATTTCAAAGTTATATTGACCTCCTATAGATAGTCTAAGGGAATGGTGGTCTGTGGAAGGGCTATTTTTGAAGTACAAATCTCAGTTAATAATTGTACAACTTATAATGTGCAATGATGCATAGGAGTCTAATCCCATTTAAGAGAGGGTGTTCTGCTGATGGGAAATTTATTTTTCTGGTAATCATATACTTAATTAAAGTTTATATATTAGCCATCATATTCTCTTGGCAAAACTTGTTATCTTGGGGATGTAGATAAAGACTTTTGATGATTGGGATAATGAAGATATGATTTTTGAGATAAGATTGTGAGATTGGGTCACCATTCTTTCATTTGTAATGAATTTATTTGGTAGAAGTTTGTTTATATTTTAATGATTTTTGAATTTAGGTGACTTTCTACCCCATTTTTCTAATCGGAACTTGACATAGTCAAGCGATGCTCGTCTTTGCAATTTTTTCCTTATGTATTTCTACATGGAAAATGGAGGTGGTGTATGTTAGAGTACTAGGACAAGATCCTCCCCTATATCTGGGTAAAGAGAACATACCCTGTGAAACTATAGTCTTCTGGGAGATAATGCATAGCTCCAACTCATTTTTTGAGTCAAGAATCTAAATTTTACTGTTCAATACACTATAAATGGGATATCTTCTCCTCACCAATCTCCTGTGAAGAAGTTGGATAGAATGAATTACTCACCTGACCTGAAGGCCATGTAAAAGTTAAAAATTTCCATCCAACTATTTTTTAAGACTTACCCCAAAATAGTTTTGAAGATAAAAATTTATTCAAGTTTTTTGACTCCTAATTTCAGTAATTATTAATCTGATTACAGGGGCTGCACATGGGCCTGTGTAAATTGGGTTAGCTTTTTGTACAATGCAGAGTTTGGCCTTCGCTAATTGATTCATTTCTGCCTTGGCATAGATAATATTGCTTGTAGTCCATTTTTGCTAAGGTTTGAGTAGATTTCAAACTATAATTCCTGTGCCAAATTTGATATGGTCTTTACTTGATGTACCCTGTCCTTTCATCCCTGGAAAATTGCTATTATGGTTACCATTTTCTGTTTTTAGTTTTGGAAATAATATTAGAATCAGCTTTTGCAATAAATGCTATTATGAAGACTAAGTTCTGTGTAGGAATTAAGACTGCAATTCCAAAGCAATAATCTAAGTTCATTAGAAGATTATAGCATTATTATTTGATAAATCTAAGTGTTACACTTTTCAAACTAAGCAACACTAAAAATTTCATCTTTTTATGATTTTATATGTACTTTCAACATATGGTATATGCAAAATAACAAAAAATACCTGTGACATCTGCAGGGTGAAATTTTAAATGATGACAGGCAAAATGATATCCATATTTTGTCTGATGCAGGAGAGATTTGAGACCATTTCTTCTATTGAAAAATAATAGGTTGTGCATATCTAGACAACAGTTTGAAATTTTAAGAAAAGTTGTAATAATTTCAAGTATCTTAGGAAAAAGGGGTATCATTGAAATATTAGTTGTTGAAGAGGAAGAAGATGCTCAAATAGCTTGTGGCATTGACATTTTAAGGATGGCTGAAAAGAACTCTGACTATGCCCATTTTACCCATTGTGAGTTGGACCCATCTTTTTAATTGGGCCTCAATGCAAGTCTGATCTCCTTTGCAAACTGTAATCTTGCAACAACAACACTTAATTCAATCGGAGAAACACTAGAGGCAAGCAATAGGATACTATGCAACAAATTCCCATACAAGATGTGATACCTCTTCACATCAATTATTTTTGACCCTCAAATTTTTTTGTTGAAGATTGCATCTTCTGATTGCCTCAAGAAGGTGAAGGTCTATAATGGTCAAAATGCTATTGTGGATGCCAATGTTCATTATGGATACAGCCAAGAAGACTGGTTTTAAACCATGCCTCAATAGATCATGGGCTGTTTCAAACCATGCATTTTCACACACTCACATTGAAGACAGAATATGATGACAGTGTCTCTAAAAGTTCATCCAAGATTGGAGTAGATTTTGGGAAGCCAAACCTAGCAAACCTCAAACTAGATAAGCTTGGTGATGATGACTTATCAGTTATCTTTTATTGCCTCAGACCTATATGATGTAGTAATTGGAAAGGTGAGTTCACAGTCATCTAATACAAATTTCAGTTTCATGTTGAAGCATACTGAAAGAGGTAGTGTTGATCAAGTTTTAATAGCAATAAATGATGTTGGAAGAAAGTTTACAAGAGTAAGGTTAAGAGAAGTAAGATCTCCATTGTTTGGAGACAAGTTTTCCAGCATGCATGGTCAAAAAGGAGTTGTAGGGTTTATGGAAGAAAAGAAAATATGCCTTTTACAATAGAAGGCATTTGTCTAGATCTTATCATAAATTTATATGCATTTCCTTCAAGACAAACACCTGGATAGCTTTTTGAATGTGCCTTATTGAAAGTGATAACATCAAATGGCATTGGAGGTGATGCTACACCTTTCAGTCCTATCACCATTGAATCCATTACTGAACAGCTTCATAGGTTAGTTTTGTCATTAGCTATTCCTTTGAAACTGAGGAAACTTGTTAGCTGAATCAGGTTGCATTATATTGTAAGCACCATACAATTTTTTTAATATAGAGTATTTCAATTTGGCAAGGACATACTGTTTGTTTTACATAGTTAATTATAGGTGTGGTTATGAAAAGTGGAAAAAGAGCAGATGTATAACGTACAGACTGGGTATAATCTGCTATCAAAGATTTTCATTGGTCCCACATCCTATCAGAGGCTCATACATATTTCTGAAGACAAATTTAAATATTGGAATAATGACCCTGTACATCCATTAATATGACAGCCAGTTGCTGACACAAAATGTCATGCAGGGGTTAAATTTGGAGAGATAGAGCGTGATTGTATACTAGCACTTGGAAAAACTGCCAATCTATTGGAAAGGCTATTCTATGCAAGTGCTTTCTCAAGTATGCATGCATGCAGTTGGTGTGTTTGCTACAGTGATTCTCAAGGGGTATAAGAGGACCATACTGTCCTTTCTGTAAAAATGCAAAACAAGCTGCAAAAGTGAATGTTCCTAATGCACGCAAATTGCTCTACTGGGTGTTATTCACTATGGGATATGTCTGAAGTTTTCAATTTTGTTTTGTTGACTGGGCTCTGAGATCAGGTTTCTGGAAACACAGAAAAATGTATTAATTTTTGAATAAATTCATGATACACAACATGATTCACTGTAGATTAACATTCAATTTTCAAACATAATTCTCATGATGAAATTATTTTGGACATAAATCCAAGTCAGAACAATGCTATCAAGGCTGAAGTTAGATAATGAGCCTTTCTTAAGAATGTTGACTGGTTCTGAAATCTGTAACGTGCCAACCCTTCGGTGCAGTAAAGATTTCATAATTTACATCATATGAGTAAGTAAACGTGCCAATATGACATTGCAATAAATTTTTTCTTTTCTTTATTGATAAAACATGAACAAGATGCCATATCAAATTACAATAAAGATTCCATTTTGTTATAACAATTTCACAAATACAGGTAACAAGAATACATACCTTGACTAACATAGCTCCAATGAGCTTTAGAACAAATAGTAGTAAGACCGTCCAGGATCTTCCCTTTCAAATCTTGGTTCTTTAGTTGCCTACTGTGGAGGAGAAGCATCATTCGGGCACTTTTCCGCTAACTGTGGACTTATAATGCGGTCCCCCGCACATCTATCATTCGATAGATGGCCCTCCCTTCGACGAAGAGATTGGTTGGGTAACCGATACTGTTAACCAACTGAGCATAGTGTTGTGTCCTACATAACTAGAACCTTGCTATTTCACAATCCCGAACTAGCATAAAGGATCACGATGAACTGACAGTGTAGTCTCAAGCATCACATAGTCTAAGTGGATGTTGTACATTGCACTACTTTGGCCAAAGTGTTCTCATTCAGTCCTTTGAATGAAGGTCATCTATCATAAACACTACTCAGGGCTGATTTGACTTAAGGCTATCTTATACTATGCATAGGTGTGGTCCTTCACTGGATAATATGTCATCCTAGACTAACCTACAACATAGTAACTACTAGAAATGAATCAGCACAACAAGTAATTCACATAATCCCTCCTATACTGGAAATCTTTAGTCTAGGAGTAACTCAAGCTTATCTCAGTTAACCTAATAACTTAAGCTGATAGAATTTACTTGACTCTTGTCCTCATTTCGGTTCTAGTATATAATAACTATTACAAACATATTCTCCTTATATGGAGATCATACAATTAATGCAAAACACCACAAGTATGCATCTTTTATCCTTTATACAATTTACTCCCTAGGTGCAAACAAATATGCAATTCATAAAACAACTCACTTTCTATGCACAATCAGAAATACAGTTTATGAAACAATTCCCTATCTATGCACCGACAGTAAACACAATTTCTAGAAATATTTAAAGATTCCCAATTGAAACTGATAGTAGAAGAATATCCCATACCTGGTATTTAGCTTTCCTCCAAATGATGATATCTCAGACTATTCTCACAGTCCTTCTAGCTTCTACCAATCAATTGGAAAATCCCTCACAAGTTACTGCCTTTCTCACTCAGAATTAACTCACAAGTTGCTACTTTTTTCACTTAGAAATAAGTACTCATAAATGAATATTCAGACTGATAATGGTTACAGCTGAATAGAAGTACAAAACTCAGGTGATTTGATAATGAAGAACTGGTAATCTCAAACTAAACTCAACTCTTAGAAATATACTTATCTCAAAAAAACAAAGTGATTGCTCTACAGAAAATAAGTTCTCAAGGATAGATTCTCCAGATAAACAAGAGTAAGTAAAGAATGAGGAATTGGGCGGCTATTTATAGAGCCTCAGCCCCATTGAATTCCACTTTCAAAGGCATGTCAATTGCCAAAACTGTAATTTGAATGATTCAATTTAATAAGTGGCGGGTTTTTAATCTCATACTCAGCTTCCAAGAGGTGAGTCGACCTCCATTGTTTGACAGTAGAATGGAGACTATTTCCATTTGCACATGGTGAAATTTACATAATTGACAACTACAGGTTTCCTTCCAAATAAGGCGCCAACTTCATAATTTGGCGGGTAGAAATGCATAGTGAAATTCCATTGCTATTTACTATCCACATAGCCTATTAATATGGCTCAATCAACAAGCATATAGGCTGCGTTTCAAATTTCTTGCGACTTGGTCATTGCCCTGCGTGTATACAGGCGCGCGTGTTTTCCTCAGCCGCTTATTTCATTTTATTTCCCAAGGTTCAAAAGATAGTTTGTGAAATATTTCTTTTTCAACCATATTGAAGAATGACGTGTTGCCAAAGACAATATTTCGATTCATTTGATTTTCATATTTGATGATCAATAATCGGCTGGGTAATATTAAACCCAATTTCTATAGTTGGAGTTTAATATTAATTCAATGTGGAAAATACTTTGATTTCCATTATGAGATTAATATTAAATTAATTAGGAAATAATTATATATTTCATTATATAAATATAATTATAGTTTTTAAATATATTAAACATATATATATATATATATTTAAATACCCAAGTATTAATATATATATATATTTTAATATAACTATAATATATTTATATAATCTTTAATATATAATCATGTATATATATATATATATTTAACAAATATATATTTATATTGTGAGCCGATTAGCATACTTCCAATATATATATATTTATACATATATTTGTATATACAAATTCTAGAGGCAACAATAATAATAATAATAATAATAATATTAATATCCACATAATATACATGTATATACTTGTATATACCTCTATGTACACGTATGTGTAGGTATACCATATCAATGCATCCATATGAGCATATCCATCTGCCAATCATACGCCTGTATCGATATGTATATACATATGAAAACGTGTATATACTATATATATATATATGTATATATGTCCACTCCCTATTCACTTACATTCATTCACGTTACCATCATAACGATCATAATACAAGAAGACAAATATATAGATAAACATCACTCATAAAAGCGTAAAGAAGTAGACAAGACTCCTAATGCCAATATACGAGCTACAAATGACTTATCTAGAACCAACATAACTGACTCAGTTCACTCAATCTATATTGACGTGTGTGTATGCTCAGATAGCTCACTTTACCGATTAACCGACCAAGCTCCTCTCCCGAGTGATACTTCCCCTCTGCTTGGAGGAATGGTTCATATACCTACATCCATTGACACACGCTTTCGAAAGTCATATGTTCACAACATAAGCAGTATATATATAAACATCTCAAGAGTCAGAATACTAATTACTCAATAACTTTGCATGCAATATTCATCAAGGATAACATCAATTGAAGCAGCATTACATGAGACAACATCAAATGTGAAAACACTCATATTGATAACAAGGAACAACGTACTTTATTCACTCTCAGAATCCTTTTTACAATCGTATAACCCTATGCAGAATGAAATATTCCGAGCCAATTTTTTTCGTTTTTCAAATTATAAATTACAAATCAATGCACCCGTTAAGGTTAGCAGTTTAAACCAAAACGTTGCTGAAGCAACTCTAACCAGAATGTACACCAGGATCCCGATATGGGCAAGGTGTGAGCATTGGTCAGAGGATCTTAATCAAAATGCTTATGCGATAACTCTAACCAAGAATGGCGCCGATGATGGCGAGCATATGGTCAGAGAACATATGGTCAGAGGATCTTTTACACTAAGTACTGAAAAGGAACTCGACACCAAGTATGTGCTACCCAATCCAGGATGGAGTTGAGGCGACCATATGGCGGAGTTTTACAGATTACAATGCTTGAAAGAAATAATTGAAATGCTGAAAGTACTCAACACCCAGAATGTGCTTTCTGACCCAAGGTGGGAGAGTAGCTACCATAGGGCGGAGGTAAGTTAAATACAATAGCAAATACTGAACGGAAAGCTGGACATTACAAACTATGATGAGCAAGAATAACCCTACTGTTAGTACTACTGCCAGTTTACAATGTGAATGATAATATCTTGCTAGAAATGTGAATCAACTTATAAATCAAGCTGCAACAATATGTAAGAGTTTCTTTTACTGAAAGAATGAAGCTTAGATCTGAAAAGGCACTAAACAGACCAACCTCAAATTCTGGTTTATGACAGTCCAGATTTCCTTGTGCACGAACAGCAGCCCTGTACTTCACAAATCCACTCACAACTTGCTCAAAACTTCATCAATTCTCATGAGACGAATTGCATAATGGCTCTAGTAATCTGGCGACCAAATTAGATCACTGAAACTCACTCAAAAGACCCTATTTATTTAATGCACAAAAACCAATGCAGATCTTGGAAGGTACGGCCCAGTCAAGGGGCGACTTTGCAATTAAAAATCATATACTTCTTTAAAAATTCTACAAACTGGTACAAATGGGCACCTTGCCTAGACAGACAGGATTATGCAATACCCAGAACAAATATTTTTGTATTTTCTGATTTACGAATAAAAACACGAATCTGCTGTAGCTAAAATGCAATTCTAGAAATTATCTAATATGCAAAAATCTGATCTAGACAGCCACAAGCTGATTACAATGCACACAACTCAAAGCAAACTCACAAACTAGACTATTTCACCACTAGTTGCTGTGTTGCAAGCAAGAAGCAATGCCCGAGCTAGGAGGCCTTCATTCCTCGAAGCAATCCAATACCATTCCGGCTGAGTAACAATACTGTAGACCAAAGATAATCAATTGAGGATCAAAGTCTTCTTTTTATAATTTCCTGTTGACTTCTCGAAACCCTAATCTTCTCTTCAGAGTCAAACCCTAATCCCTTCAAAAGATGGCATCCCTTTCTTCAAAGCTCAAACTTGACATTTTTAAATAAATTCAACCCTTTAATAAATGCGTCCAAACTTAAGGCTTGATTTGACTTTGATAAATTATAAAATAATCTTTAATGAAGGCGCCACCCTCAAAAGACCACTTTTCAAAACAACATGAAGTCAATAGACTAGGCCAAGGGGTCAACGTTAAAATATAACATTAAAACGTGACTTTTAATTAAATAGCTCAACTTATCTCTCCAATTGCGCCCCCAAGCCATAAATGAGCAAACCAACTGACCAAACTGAAGTAGGAAGTCAACCATGCTGAACCCAACTGTAAAACTGCCAGAATTAGAATTTACTAAAAATAGTAAATTCCTGAAGATGCTCATAATGCCAGGAAGAACATACCATTGCGAAGCTCTCTGAAAACCCAGAAAGAATCCGCTATTGAAACAACCAACTTCGAGCCAGAACATCCTTCAAAATAGGAAACCCTAATTTTACCTTCTGACTAGCCTACGGGTCTCTGGAATAGGCCAACGGTCACTGAAAAGATCAGGCTTGAGACGGGGACATTACAGTCCGCCCTCCCCAAGATTGCTTGTCCTCAAGCAATTGCAAACCTGGATGTTGCAGAACCTCATCATTCTCCCAAGTTGCATCCTCCAAAGGCAAATTTTTCCACTTCAAGTATTCTCTGATTGTTCTTTTCCTCAAAGAACGTTCTCTGAAATCAAGTATCTCCTCTGGAATTAGAACCAACTGTCCTTCTTCATCCAAAGGTGGCAACTGTGATGAAGCAACCACATTATGTCCAAGTGCCTTCTTGAGGCGAGACACATGGAAGACATTGTGTACTCTGCTGTCAGAAGGTAGCTCCAACTCATAAGCCACTGCCCCAACTTTTCTGATGACCCTGAATGGCCCATAGAAGCGAGGTTTGAGCTTCTCAACTCCACTCTTCTTGAGAGTAGACTGTCTGTAAGGCTGTAATCGGAGATAAACCATATCCCCAACCTCGAAAGAACGCTCAACACGCCTCTGATCAGCATATAACTTCTACTGATTCTGTGCAATCCGCAGATTGTTCTTCAACGATTTCATGATGTCTTGGCTCTGTTGCAATAAGTCCTTGGCTTGAGGAGCTTTGCTATCGCCAAACACCAAATCAACAAAGCTAGGTGCTTCATAACCATAGAGAGCCAAGAAATGAGACATCTTGATGGACATATGAAAGGAAGAATTATAACAGTACTCCCCTATGTGAAGCCACTTAACCCATGCTCTTTGTTGCTCCGACACATAGTTTCTCAAGTAACCTTCCAACCACTTGTTCACTATTTCCGTTTGTCCATCTGTCTGGGGATGGTAACTAATACTTGGAGTGAGCACAGTACCACTCATTCTGAAGACCTCTTGCCAAAAAGTGCTTAGGAACTTGCTGTCCCTATCACTCACAATGTTTTTTGGCAACCCATGCAACCTAAACACCTCATGAAAAAATAGATCTGCAACTTGGGCTGCTGAATTAGAGCTGGTAATGGCGAAGAAGTGAGCAAATTTGGTTAGTCTATCCACTACCACATAGATACAATCCTTCCCTTGGGCCTTGGGCAACCCTGTGATGAAATCCATCGAGATGCTTTCCCATTTTTGATTGGGAATAGGAAGTGGTTGCAGCAAACCAGCTGGCAGTGTATGCTCGTTCTTGTTCATTTGACAAACAGGACACTCCTGAATATAACGTTGAACTTCTCCTTTCAATCCTTTCCAAGAAAATATTTCTTGGATCTGCCTGTATGTCTTAAAGAATCCTTGGTGACCAGCAAGCGGAATGTCATGAAAAGTCAATAGAATCTTCTTCTTAAGCTTTGAATCAGCCACCAGGAAAATTCTTTCCTTATAGTGTATCAACCCCTCAATCACCTTGTACCTTTCATCATGAAAAGTACCCTCAATAATGCTGGTTGCAAACTGATTTTTGGCATAATCAGCAAGCAACATGTCCCTCCAATCCGCAGTGAGCTCACACAATGAGCTAAGATGGGGTCTCCTTGACAGAGCATTGGCCACAACATTATTTTTCCCTATGTCAAAGTCGTAAGCTTGAAGCTTACTCACCCACTTTTGTTGCCTCTCGTTCAGATCCTTCTGATGCATGAAGTGTTTGAGGCTATTGTGATCAGTCTTGACCACGAACTTGTTTCCCACCAAGTACTGCCTGAACTTGGCTAATGCATGCATAATGGCAAGCATTTCCTTGTCATAGATAGAGTATGTTCTTTCAACACCTCTCAGTTTTCTGCTCTCAAACACAATAGGATGTTTGTCTTGCATCAAGACAGCCCCAACTCCTTCACCGGATGCGTCACACTGTAGCTCGAAGGGCTTGGAAAAATCCGGGATGGCCAGAACCGGACAAGAGCTCATGATCCTCTTAAATTTATCAAAAGTAATTTGAGCTTTTTCTGTCCAACAAAAAGCTCCCTTTTTGGTGAGATCAGTAAGAGGAGCAGCATTCTGTGAGTAGCCTTTTACAAACCTCCGATAAAATCCACAAAGACCCAAAAAACCTTTCAACTGAGTCAAATTCTCAGGAGGTGGCCAATCAACTACTGCCTTTATTTTTTCAGGATCCACCTTCACTCCCTCAGCACTGATTATGTGGCCAAGGTACAGTAACTCCTCCATTCCAAATTCACATTTGGATGCCTTTGCGAAGAAACTCTCAGATTCCAGGATGCTAAGCACTTCCTCCAAGTGCTTGAGATGATCTTCCCAAGTCTTGTTGTAAATTAAAATGTCATCGAAAAATATCAACACAAACCTCCTTAACTGATTCTGAAAAACTCTGTTCATGCAAGACTGGAAGGTAGCAGGAGCGTTAGTCAACCAAACGGCATGACTAGAAACTCGAAATGGCCATAATGACATCTGAAAGCTGTCTTCTCAACATCAGATCCCCTCATTCGAATCTGATGGTAACCCGATCTCAAATCGATCTTCGAGAAGAACTTGGCCCCATGTAGCTCGTCAATGAGCTCATCTATCCTTGGAATGGGGTATCGGTTTTTGATGGTGCTTTGATTCAAAGCACGATAGTCCACACACATGCGCATGGTACCATCCTTCTTCTTCACAAGAACCACTGCAGAAGCAAAGGGGCTCTTGCTTGGGCGAATGAAACCCATCTCTAAGAGTTCTTGAATGTTCTTCTCAATCTCATCCTTTTGCCTCTTCGGGTACCGATATGGAGTTGTAATTACCGGTTTAGCTCCTTCCTTGAGCTCTATGATATGTTCTGAACCCCGTTCAGGTGGTGGTCCAGGGGGCAAATCAGCAAAGACCTTGCTCTTCTTTGTGAGTAAAGACTGAACATCAGGAGGATAGTCTCGTTTAGTCTCAACCGGACTAGCAGGAAGGATCATGCATTCTACAACCCACTCAGCTTGATCGTGACGGATCAGCCTTGCCATTCTTTTGAATGACACAACCCGAGGGCCCCCATTGGACATTCCTCTTAGTACTATCCTCTTCCCATCGAATTGAAACTTGAGCTCCATAGTTTGCAGATTCAAGGAGATCTCCCCAAGGGAACACAGCCATTGAATGCCTAGGACGGCATCAGTATCTCCAATGTGGACTACATAGAAGTCATCCTTGACTTCGTAGTTTCCCAATTGCATAGTCATGTTCGAAATTTTCTTGGTGCATGAAATGTGGAATCCATCGGCAACCATGACCTTGAAGCCTTCAAATGCCTCTGTTTGCAGCCCCTTCTTTGCCACCACAACTTCATCAATGAAGTTATGTGTTGCTCCAGTGTCGATCAAAGCAACGATTCGCTGCCCTTTGATCATCCCTCGAACCTTGAAGGATTCGTTTCTTTGGAAGCTCGAAAGTTGAGCCAAGACTCCTCCACTTTCCTTCTCATCTTCGGACTCTTTTGGAGCTCTTTCTACTTCACTATCTTCAAAATCAGATTGCTGGTTTGAAAAATCAGAATTACTTTCACCAGCTAAATAATACTCAATTTGATTAAATTTAACTCCCTTAGGGCAAACATGATCTTGAGACCATTTTTCCCTACACCGGAAACACAACCCCTTTCTTCCGAGTTCGTTCAAGGTCTCCGGATCCAATCTTGTGACACGGGGATTATGATGTTTGAACTCCTTATGCTGAGGTCTCAAAGGAGGTCTATGCTGAGGTCTTTTCCCTTTATCCCTTTTCTGAAAGGGGGAATTGGATTGAAACTTTGCCTTAGGAGCATCCCACTCCATGTTTCTTGCCTTCTTCATGGCCTCCTGTAGGGTTGGTGGATCAAAGGCTTTAATCCAACCTTTGAGTGGTTCCGTTAAACCTTTGTTGAAAAGGATCACCAATCTCCTCTCCGTGATTCCAGTAACCATGACTGAGAGTCTCTGAAACTCAGCTATGTAGGCATCAACTGTGCCATACTGCCTCAACTGTGCAAGTTCTCTGAAATGTATTTCAGGGTCCTTTTTCTCAAACCTCTCGATGAGCCTAGTGGTGAACTCATCATAAGTTGTGATTGACCGATGACCCAAAGTAACTAGGCCATGGTACCACCACTCGTGCGCCACCCCATCAAGGTGTAGCATAGCGAACTTGATCGCCTCTTCTTCTGCCATGGGTCTGAGAGCTAGGTAGTTATCCAGCTTCTGTATCCAAGCTCGAGCTGAGCTGTTATCACTCCCGTCAAAGTGTGGAAGTGTAACCTTGTTGACAGCTTGGTACAAGTCTCCTTGAGTTGATGGTCTTCTTTGATCATAATGTCTCCCTTGTCCTTTATTTTTCCTTTTTGATCCATAAAGTCATTGTAGGACATATCCATCTTGATGTCGCCAGGGAGAGAATCATACTCTGCACGGCCAAGTCTCAACTGCTCCACGAATGAAGCATTCTCTTTAGGATCTGGCTGCGTGTTAACAGGTGCCAAGAAGGTGGGTTTGAATGGCCTGGCTGAGACATAAGTGTTGTTTGAAGTATGCTGAGCAGCATGTCCATCATGCTGGTTGGAAGCACTGTGCTCTCCTCTATGCCCAGTGTGGTTCTGTGGAATGGTGTTCTGGCCCACTTTCCCCATCATGAGCGAAACCATATCCATTAAGGCATCCATCTTCCTTTCAAATCTCTGTCCCGGACTGATGGATCTCTCTCTTCCCTTTCCACTATCATCTCTGTTGCTGGTAACCCTCTCGTTACCCCCAACTGATCTCTCACCTTCTGCCATGTCTGTTTCCTGAGAAGGCTCCCAATGAGCCCTCAAGACTTCTGAAGCTGTCTGACCTTCTGGAGCCTGATAGGGCTGGAACTGTTTTCAAACCTTCTTGTCTTCCCTTGCAATGTACCTCTTTTCTTTGTCACTCATAGACAGTTTGTTCACAGGATGGCAAGATCTTGGCTTTGATACCACTGAAATATTCCGAGCCAATTTTTTTCGTTTTTCAAATTACAAATTACAAATCAATGCACCCGTTAAGGTTAGCAGTTTAAACCAAAACGTTGCTGAAGCAACTCTAACCAAAATGTACTCTAGGATTCCGATATGGGCAAGGTGTGAGCATTGGTCAGAGGATCTTAATCAAAATGCTTATGCAATAACTCTAACCAAGAATGGCGCCGATGATGGCGAGCATATGGTCAGAGGATCTTCTACACTAAGTACTGAAAAGGAACTCGACACCAAGTATGTGCTACCCAATCCAGGATGGAGTTGAGGCGACCATATGGCGGAGTATTACAGATTACAATGCTTGAAATAAATAATTGAAATGCTGAAAGTACTCAACACCCAGAATGTGCTTTCTGACCCAGGGTGGGAGAGTAGCTACCATAGGGCGGAGGTAAGTTAAATACAATAGCAAATACTGAACGGAAAGCTGGACATTACAAACTATGATGAGCAAGAATAACCCTACTGTCAGTACTACTGCCAGTTTACAATGTGAATGATAATATCTTGCTAGAAATGTGAATCAGCTTATAAATCAAGCTGCAACAATATGTAAGAGTTTCCTTTACTGAAAGAATGAAGCTTAGATCTGAAAAGGCACTAAACAGACCAACCTCAAATTCTGGTTTATGACAGTCCAGATTTCCTTGTGCACGAACAGCAGCCCTGTACTTCACAAATGCACTCACAACTTGCTCAAAACTTCATCAATTCTCATGAGACGAATTGCATAATGGCTCTAGTAATCTGGCGACCAAATTAGATCACTGAAACTCACTCAAAAGACCCTATTTATTTAATGCACGAAAACCAATGCAGATCTTGGAAGGTACGGCCCAGCCAAGGGGCGACTTTGCAATTAAAAATCATATACTTCTTTAAAAATTCTACAAACTGGTACAAATGGGTGCCTTGCCTAGACAGACAGGATTATGCAATACCCAGAACAAATATTTTTGTGTTTTCTGATTTACGAATAAAAACACGAATCTGCTGTAGCTAAAATGCAATTCTAGAAATTATCTAATATGCAAAAATCTGATCTAGACAGCCACAAGCTGATTACAATGCACATAACTCAAAGCAAACTCACAAACTAGACTATTTCACCACTAGTTGCTGTGTTGCAAGCAAGAAGCAATGCCCGAGCTAGGAGGTCTTCATTCCTCGAAGCAATCCAATACCATTCCAGCTGAGTAACAATACTGTAGACCAAAGATAATCAATTGAGGATCAAAGTCTTCCTTTATAATTTCCTGTTGACTTCTCGAAACCCTAATCTTCTCTTCAGAGTCAAACCCTAATCCCTTCAAAAGATGGCGTCCCTTTCTTCAAAGCTCAAACTTGACATTTTTAAATAAATTCAACCCTTTAATAAATGCGTCCAAACTTAAGGCTTGATTTGACTTTGATAAATTATAAAATAATCTTTAATGAAGGCGCCACCCTCAAAAGACCACTTTTCAAAACAACATGAAGTCAATAGACTAGGCCAAGGGGTCAACGTTAAAATATAACATTAAAACATGACTTTTAATTAAATAGCTCAACTTATGTCTCCAATTGCGCCCCGAAGCCATAAATGAGCAAACCAATTGACCAAACTGAAGTAGGAAGTCAACCATGCTGAACCCAACTGTAAAACTGCCAGAATTAGAATTTATTAAAAATAGTAAATTCCTGAAGATGCTTAGAATGCCAGGAAGAACATACCATTGCGAAGCTCTCTGAAAACCCAGAAAGAATCCGCTATTGAAACAACCAACTCCGAGCCAGAACATCCTTCAAAATAGGAAACCCTAATTTTACCTTCCGACTAGCCTACGGGTCTCCGGAATAGGCTAACGGTCACTGAAAAGATCAGGCTTGAGACGGGGACATTACACAGAACTAATATGTAGTAGCTATACAATTGGGGTGTAACAAAATCTTTGTTGTTTTCTATTTTGAATACATGGTAAGCCTTTGGAATTATCATAAAAACATATTTTGTTGCTTTCATAATGAACTTCTATAAAGCTCACGGCTCACAAGTATAGCATTTTGCATATAAGCATGTGTGCAAGATATGTTTGCCAAGCTATGATATTGATAGATCTTTGTCTATTTACTAACACGGTAACACCTAAAAATTCCATTAGATTGGAAAGTCATTTTGATTGTTGGGAATAAGTTGTAATATATCACTTAAGCCTAATTGTGGTATAGATTGTACTCTAGAGCCAAAGAGACCCTTCTAAACTCGAGATTGAGACAGGCTGTATATGCTAAGCATTTTTTGATAGATGTTCATTTTTAATGTTGTGCTCACTGCTGCTCATGTGACCAGTATAATGAGCTTGTGAAATTAGAGAGACTATGATTTGAGTTTTCTTGAAAAATTGAAGGCATATATATACCTTAATTTTTTCAGTTACCATATAAATATGTTGAGTTTTTTCATTTTAATGAAAAGATAAGGATGCTTGACATGTGGAGAATACAAAGATTTAAAATGTGATTGACTGGATAGTGTTTTGGTGGGTTAGCTCGTGTTGTTTCCTGGGAATTTTGTATGTTGTAACAGAAGTGATTAATAGTTTGTGTTTACTGTAATTTTTTGCCAAGTAGACTGAACTGTATGGCTACTTGGCTTATTATTTTCTTCTTATTGCTAGTAGCTAGAGCTGTTTGGAAAGGCCCCAAAGCATTATTTGGGAAGTGTATTTTTTATTTTTACATTGCAATGATTATGCAATAATAGATACAGCATTTTTTGCTAATGCATCACGCTTGCTTGACAAAACTGAAAGCTTGGGGAAATACATCAAAGTCTTTCATTGGAGATGAGGTGGCATATTTTTCTTTGCAACTCATTTGAGTTTTGTGACTTATTGGGATAATATTATGAAAATGGGTTTGCTCCCTTTCATTTATGATGATTTTTTAGTAGAAATTTAGTTTTTGCATCCAATTATTTTGATGACTTAATAATTTTTCTATTGGAAGCTTCACATTTGCAAACAACACTTGTCTTTACTTCCTTGCAGTTTTGTGCTTTACCTATTTCTCTATGGCCAATGCAGAAGATGTAAGCGAATGTACCGAGAGACATATTTCCCTTCCGTAACAAGGTGAAGAACATACTCTAAGAATGCTGTATTATTTGGAAAGAAAATTCATAGCTCCTAATTTTTGATGAGATCATGTCCAAGTAACTTTTAATATTTAATACCAGTTTCAGTGGGAGGATCTTTCCTTTCACAATGTCTTGTTAATCTAAAAGTTGGATACAATGCATTTCTCTCCTCTTTTGAAGGCCATGCAAAAGACACAAATCCTTTCTTTATCTTTCTATAATCAATACTTCCTAGTGAATAATTTATAACAATATAAGTGATTCTTAAATTCTAAATCCTATACATATTCAGCTGATTAATGGGGTTGCAGAGGAAATGTTAACAATCATTTGTGGCAGTGTAAACTGGGTTAAAATTTCATCAAATGCAGAATTTGGCATTCTTGTTGTTTGAACCCATGTTTGGCTCCCTTAGTGTAGATGCTGGTTGTAAGCAGTGTTAAAATTCTTGTGAGCAGGTTGCTCATTGACTGGGCGCCTTAAATTTGAAGAAATTAAATAAAAGCAATACATCTGCCAGACATGATCTGTGACTGTTCACCTGCATATTCTGCTACCACTTCATGTGTGCACATTTTTACCTGCTTGTTTCAGATCATATGATTTGAAAGTATACAATGTGTATCTTACATATCCTGCAGGTCCTTCTTAACTGTAGCTTTCGTACACTACCCCTCAAACGAGAGTCTAGGGGTTGGCAAACTCTTCCTAGCACAGAGACAATTTCTTGTGGTCCATTTTGGGCATGGTTTAATTATACTTCATCGAAGAGTATTCATTAAGTGTGGAGAACTTGACACTGTCTTGTCCTGGTTGTAATCTACCATCATTTTAATCCTTGAAGCTACAATTATGGTTGTTTTTTAGTTTTGAAATGATTTTAGGGATGTTTTTGCAAGAAATTCTTTTGGTAAGAGTTCAAACTGTATGATAATACTAATAAGATGCTAATGCAATAATCTATTGTTACTGGGATATAATAACATTAATGATGGATGTTGGTATAGATTGATTCGCATTTCAAACAAAAATGCTTAGTCTATTATTATGACATACTTTATAAGTGTGGTTTTGTTTTATGCTCTACAGTCTACACATCTGAGATCTACATTACCAAAAAATTACTTGTTGCATCTGCAGGTTGAAATTAAAAAAGATGACTGGCAAAATGAGATCCACATTTTCTTTAATGGTGTAAGGCTTTTGGGACCTCTGTTTTGTTGTGAAAAATAAAACGCTATGAATATCTAAACAGTGAGATGAAAAATGGAAGAAAAGTTACAATCCGTTCAAGTATCATATTAAAAGGGGCTTCATATAATTAATAGGTGTTGAAGAAGAAGACACTATGATGGCTTGTGGGTTTGAAATATTATGGATGACTGAAAAGAACTCGGACATGTTTTTCACTCATTATGAGCTATACCCATCTATTTTTTATTAAGCATCATTTCCAGTCTCATTCCCTTCTCAAACTATAATCTTGCAACTGGAACATCATTACAATCAGAGAATCACTCAAGGCAAACAATGGGATCTTCTATGACTAACCTGCACAAGATGTAACACTATGTCACATCAATTATTTTATCCTAGGAAAACTTTGTTTAAAATCTCTTCTGAGTGCCTTTGGATGGTAGAGCTCTATAATGGTCAAAATGCTATTGTTTCTGTGAATGTTCATTATCGATACAACTAGGAAGAATCTTTGCTTATAAACCACGCCTCAATAGATTGGGAACTATTTTTGAACCATGTATTTTAATATATGTTTACATCTGAGATAGACTACGATAACAGTGTCTTGTAAAGTTCATCCAAGATGGAAGTAAAATTTATAAAGCCAAGTACTGCAAGGGCAAACCTCAGCAAGCTTGAAGATGATGGATTGCCTTAGTGGTGACATTTTAATTGGAAAGGTGAGTACACAATCATCTCATACAAATTTTGGCTTCATGTTGACAATTGAAGCATGCTAAGAAGGGGAGGGTTAATCAGGTTTTAATGACAGTCAATGATGATGACAAAAAAAATGCAAAAGATAAGTAATTTTCCTGTCACTCAGAGATGAGTTTTCCAGCATGCATGTTCAGAAAGGATTTGTGGGATCTATGAAGAGCAAAGAAATATGTCTTTTACAATAAAAGGTGTTATTCTAGATCTCATCATCAATCCCCAGCCATTACCCTCAAGGGTAACTCTAGGGAAACATTTTGAAGGTGCCCTCGCAAAAGTGATTTCTGCAAGTGGTGTTCTTGGTGATGCTACACCTTTTAGGTGTATCACCATTGAATATGTCACGGAACAGCTTCACGGGTTAGTTTTAGAATTATTTATCCTTTGAAAACTACCTACAGTTGTTGGTTGAATCAGGCTGCATTATATTGTATTACATATGTATCATCGAAACCTGTAACACATCATTTATTTTTAGTAGTAGAATAGTATTTTATATATTTGACTGTCGGTGTGGTTATGAATGGTGGGGACAAGAGCAAATGTATAATGGATGGACCGGATGTAAAATGCAGTCAAAGATTTTCATTCATCCTACATACAATCAGAGACTACAACAAATGGTAGAAGAAAATTTAAAATATCAGAATAAAGGGCCTGTTCATCCTTTGTCTGAAGTTTCAACAGTCAATTTCTGACAGAAATTAGCAAAGAGGAGTCAAATTTGTAGAATAGAACATGATTGTTTGCTTGCACATGGAACAATTGCCATTCTTTTTGAAAGGCTATTCTATTTAAATGATTCCTCTAGTATGTATGTCTGTTGTCCCTGTCACATAGTTGCAGCAGTGATTCTCAGGGATGGTACAAGAAGACCACACTCTCCTACCTGTAATACTGTAACATGCAAAAGTTGATGCTCCTTATGCATGCCAATTATTCCATCAGGAACTTTTTTGCGTGGGTATTTGTTTCAATTGAGTTGTGTGGACATGGCAATGGGTTCAGTTTTGAACTACATGCAAGTCAGCTTCAGGTAATGACAATAGATAACTCTTCCAAAAAACAAATTGTAGACATTCATACATACCATTAATAAGTACTGGAGCTTAAAAATATCAGATTTCTTTTGCCTTTAATTTCGGCATGTCCTATATTTAAATATACAGAAAATTATAATTAGCATTAATCCATTCAAAGAACTATTGGTTGTTCGTAATGCTACAAAATAACTTTCAAGTTTCGAGCACAAATTCTTGTGTTAATAGTAGTTTGGATATGTAAATTCCAAGAGTTAGATAACGAGCTTCCTCTCTCAAGGACTTGGTTACATTTTCAAGTATGTGTTGGGTAATTATTCTGGTTATGTGGCATATGCATAGAATAAAATATAAATCCCTTTACTTCCTTTTGTGATAATGGCAGGACACTAGTATTTGTTTGCTGGTATCCAATCTTCTTTTGGATGAACAAAAAATCATTGTCTCCAAATATTAAGTAAAAATGTCTCCAGATGAACACTCATTTTGATAGTTTACAATTGGTTGTATTCTAGCACTTAAGTCCGATTGTGGCATAGACTGTGATAATAGCACCGGGACCATAAATACTCTTTTAAACTTCTAGATTCTGGCTGGCTGTATATATTATGCATGTATTTTGATACTTTTGGGCATTATTATTTTTGTGATTATTTTGTTTGTATATGCATCTGTAAATTGTAGATGCAATACAGCATTGTCTAGCTGACATGTCAAACTTAGCAACACAAGTTCTCATGTGATCACCTACTAGATGGTCTTGTGTATTGGCTACTTCAAATCTCAGTGAATAATTCTGTTAAAATTTTATTGTTAATGATTTCTTAGCAGTTAGAATATTTACATGTTTGAATGATGGAATAGTCAAAAGAAATTGGTCCAAAATGAGACAGTCATGATAGGCAATATTAGTCCCTATAATTAAATGTCAGTAACCTTTAAGAATGTTTAAGAAATTCATACAACCCAAATTCTATCTTTCATATCCACATGGGCTTAAGTTGCATACGAAAAAGAAGCTGATAAACTGCATCGACTCTTGTCCAAGAAGAGATTACATTCATGGGATTATTGCTCAATCACAAGAGGACAGCGTGAAGTTTTCACATTATCCATGCTTATCACATTCAAATGGTTTTCGTATGTATACAAGAAGGTTTCCACATGGAGAATATTTTGTCTATGCCAACTCACATAATCTTATGCATTTAATTTATCTACATCTTTAACATTTGCTAAATTTACCCACTGGAAAAAAAAACATTTTCAATTTGGTAGTCATTTCCTAATCACTTGATCATGTGCCACCCATTCACCATTCTAAAACATTGCAGTTATTTTAATTCAGGCGCACATGATGGTCTCTACTCTTCTCTTAACATGACTAGAATCTTTTTACAATGGAGATGATAGAGCACAATTGATAAGCTCAGACTTTAGCATCACCTAGAGAAGTTGCTAGTCTGTGTGACCTATTTCTCGACCTTTCTCAACCTTTCTCATCAATTCTTCTTGTTTTGTGTGCTTGTGAAAAAGTGTAGTGCATCCATTTGTCTATATTGATGCATTTTTTAGAGAAATTTTAGACCTATAAATTAAAATTTCATCTGCGAACTCTAGAATTAGTCCATAAATTACATAGTTTCTCAAATGGGGAAGTGGGGATGGCAATTTTTTTCCAAATTTTAAGGACAGCTATTAAATAGCTTAAACAAAACAAAAAGCAGTTGAAATTCTAAAAGCTAAATACAAAGTGCAGAATTTGCCAAAGCAAATTACAATCCTCGCACTCTAGCTTTTTAAGAGTTTTTAGTGTTCCTTAAAAAGTTATTTTTAAAATTGTGTCAAATGGAGCAGGTTGTCCAATCCTGAAAAAAGCGGCATCCCCTTCATATCCCTAAGTCCACTTGATGCCACTTGGATGTGTCCCTTTGGAACATTGAATTTAATTCCAATAATCTTTCTTCCTTGTATATATTAAAATATTAAATGTAATATTAATGGTCGTCATAACTTAAGTTAGTCATAAGTTTACTTTAGTTAACTTAATTAGCGTTTAGTAACTTCAGTTTACGTTTTCGTTTGTTTTAACATCTTTCTGTTTTTTGCGTTAGTTAGGGGAGAAGACCCAGTATTTGTCAGGGCTAACTTCGTGCAACCATAGAATTCAAACCATATGTCGAATCGAAAAATTTTTTTATGGGTTTTTTTCGCTCACGAGTTAAGTGCTTATAACTAAGGTTTTGGCTTGTGGGCATTTCGGTCGAATGTGGGAGTGTTCGATATGCGTGCAGGGGTAAAAAAGTCACCTTTTAGAGGTGTCGTTCGATCGTTGCTACCTAATGTCCCAATATCCGCCCGCTATAATTTCAATCAATTATAACTGTTTTATCATTCAAATCCACTCAAAAGTCAATGGGTCTCATTCACTTTAGCACTTAATGAGGAGCGATTGGTGTTTTTGTAATTATTTATTCAATAAAATAAAGTTTTTTAATGGATCAAAGTGAATTTTTTTTGGGGCTTAAGTGAGGACGGAGGTTCTCCCCTAGCTTTAGTTTACGATGGTTTCTTTTTAGAAACATTGATTTGCAATTTTCTATATAAGAAGTATTCCTCTCCTTTGTAGAATAAAGCAATTATGAATATCGATATTGATTAATTTTAAAATTTCTTAGATATTTTTACTTGATTAATTTCTTAGATGTTTTTACTTGTTTTAGAAATTGCTTAGATGTTCATTTTGACCAATATTTAAAAAAATAAAAATCGAAGAAATTTTTTGAAGATTTGTTTTTAATTTATATGTATGCCTGACGTAGGTTTTCCGGAGAATGAATACTCAAAATAAAGTTCACAAAGAGTAAGGAAAAAGTGCAACGGCAACGACGAAGGGGCACTGTCTATGCAGGCCACTGGACATCGAATGGGCGGGTGCAAATTGTGGCCTGCATAGACATTGCCACGACGACGGCAGCGGCAGCAATACATGACAGCAAGACCGAACTGTTCACGAAGAGTAAAGGAAAAGTGCAACGGCAATGAGAAGAACAATAATCACAACACAATCACAACAGTATTCTCATCGTACTCAAGATTCTGAAGCTCTCTATTAAACACAGTACCCTGCTCCTCAATACTCTCCTCCAGTTTCTGTAGCATTCTCGTGGTTTTCTTTATATCGGCTACCCTACCTTCAGCTGCGTCATCAGGAAGGTTTACACCACAAACCCCCTGCTCCAGAGTTACAGCCTCAGCAATCACCACAAACCCCCTGCTCCCCTTCAGAGGCAAACAATGACCAGGCTCCCCAAAGCTCGGCTCCAAACCCCATCCAATTACGCCTATGGTGGCTAAAAGAACAAGCCACTTGATAAAAATCCGGATCGCCTTATGAATCCTCGAAAATTTTGAAGGTTTTCCAGGCCGAACATCATCCCTCTCTTCAACAATTATTTTACCGTGACTAAATCCTTGTGATAGATTACCGTCCGCCACATTTTCGGCATCCTGGGGACACATCTTTCTGCTCAGGCCACCCCTTACCAATAAAGTAAATTTGAAAGCTCAGGCCACATTTACTTTATCGAAATCAAATACTGTATGTTGAAAAGAATGAAAATTTGTTATGTTCATTGAAATCAAATACAATTGGGAGTGTGCCTTTTCAATGCAACAAGCATGTCTCAATTTCATTATACAAAAGACAAATAAAAACAATTTAGTGAGTATTGGAATGGGTATCTTACAGGTGTTTGGTAGGCTAGGTTCCTATCGCGTGCGCGCGAGTATGATATTGTAGAAATCGGTGGGATTTGAACACAATACATTTTTTGATGCGTAAACAGAACTTGCGGATTGGCAACATCATGTTTCCCTTTAAACAGTGTGCCAAATAAATAGCTTTTTAAATATGAATTTGCTATACTTTTGGCACATAATTTGTTGCACTGGAAAACATACACTTCAGCATTTTGACACCATTGGTAGCAATGAGAGTTGAGACCATAAAGACCGCATAATTACTGGTGTACAGTCTGCTCTATTAAGTGCCTCAAGTTTGAGTCTGATACGCCCCTTTTCTCCTCTAGGTTTTCTAATTATCTGATCTCATTCTCTTAGAAAGATAAAATAGATTCATATTGTAAGTTCTACCAGAGGACCCACTTCAAAAAAGAAGCTAATCTTCTTGTTAATTGCTTTCTTTTCTCCAATAAAAATAGGTGGAATAGATTAGTCCAAAAGTACTTGCATTCTTTTGATTATGCCCCATATTGAAGTAAGGGACAAGGGAATCAGAAATTGAAAGAGGCCTGTATTGCTTTGCATCCAATATTATTTGGGTCTAGAGTCACCTAGTTGCTAAAGCCTAAATGTTTAACAGACCAAGTGTTCCAATTCTAGAGGTGCCTTTAATCCATGTTTACTTTTCACCGCTAGAAATTGTTTTCATCTTTCCTCATCCTTGTCACCATCTATTTCAACCATGCCCCTGGAGAGTGATTTGTGTTGAAAATTAGGATTGCCAAATCATTGCAGAGCTTGGAAATCTCCATCCTTTTTCCATTCCCCCAACACACACAAAAGCCTATGTCTATAGAGCTATTAATAGTTCTCAATGAGAATAGATTCTGACAAAGCTATAAAGAATAACTCGTATGTAAAAATGTCGGGCTGCATGATTGCTGAGATCAAAGTTACAATAAAAGAAAATTTCGAATACAGATTAATTCCTAAAATGCACCTATGAGCAGCCCAGTAAACAATGCTAAGTTTCCCACAACACCAAGAAAGAACAGGAGAAAAACTACTATAAAATGGGGTGGTTTTTTTTCGGTGAAATTATTGTTTATAGTAGGAAAAGAAAGAAAAATCTTATGAATTATTTTGGAGTCGTACGGATCGTCATTGTTTAATGCAAGCTTCCTTCAGTTTTCATTTCAATATATGGGGTCATACAATCATTTCACAAATTACCTTAGCATTTTCACAAAATTTTAATCTTTATTAACCTAAAGCAAAGAAACTTGAGTCAGCAGCCAAAATTCAAAACTAACCAAACAGGGAAGAAGAATGCATAGACAAAGGCAGAAGCTAATCTTCTATGCACATTTTGTACTCTTAGATTTCAGCTCTAACTAAACTTTAAATAAATCAAATCTCTTGTCTTAGTGACCTTAACGGGTTAGAGAGAGATCCAAAACATTATTATGAAAACCATTTCACAGTTTTCTCTAAGAATCATTAGAAATTAAAATCAGATCTTGTCAATCCATTAGAGCTGAAGTAACACCCACATACTCTCAGCAACAAATGTAAGCAAACTTTCTCATAGTATGTATCCATGCCCTTGGTATCATGATGCAATTAGAGTCATGAGCAGCCTGTCTAATTGTATCATAATACCATGGCATTGATACATAGCATGCAGCTGCAGTCTTTCACTTGCATTTAGTCTTGACACCTCAAAATATATTTCAAATCAACCACCCTAAAACTAACATAACATTCATTGTCTTGAATATGGTGTAGTGGTTTTTCTTCTGATGTATTATGTGCATTGTTCTGTGTGTTTAAATAGGAAACCCATGTTGTCTGATCTTCTGTTCTGGTGATGCCATCTAACTTTGCTTTTCTTTTTAGTAGTAGATTACCGAGCAATTTGGTCTAAAGAAGGTCAAAAGTTAATTCGCCATTATCTAATATGGAAAATTTGTTTCCTACTGAAATAATGTTGTGGTGCTGAGAGGTTTTTTCTTTAAAAAAAGAAAAACATTTGAATGTAGTACATCATACGAAAAGTGAGAATCTCTCCATTCAGAATTGGATACCATACCATTTGCATGGGGAAACTGCTTGCATTTTTCTGAGACAGATGAATTGACATAAATGCTACTCTTTTGTACCAATGAAACATTCCAATGCAAGAAGGGAATTTAGAATTTTCTTTTTATTATTTGCTTTTTAACGTCCCCAATCATTTATATGTTAATTATAGTTTCATTGAAACTTGTGTGCTTGCTTGGCTATTTTATATTTGTAATGGTGAAAATTATATATTTATGCACTTTTTTCTTATATTTCAGGTGTGTTGATTAGGGTGTCTTTAATGTAATAATAAGATTATAAGTGACATATTTTTGTACAAAATTTGATTCATGATCTTATATTTTTTTGTTTCCATCATTATTAATTTTTAGAAGTTGATCATCCTAGATTAGATTCAGGGGTGCAGAATTAACCCAAGTCATTTCCGTGGTCATGGATCTAAACCCTAAAATTTTGAATTCAAATTCAAGTGAAATATTGCCAAATCTCTCATACTATTCATAGTGAGTTGACCCAATGCACATTTGTGTTGATTTTTATGCTATGTTATTGTATTGCAGACATTCATTCAATCATTTTGAAATCAACTAGGAATCATTAGAAGAGAATTCACATGACATCATTCATAGTAGAATCGTAGAGCATTTTAATTGCATCATCATCTTAGGCCCTTTGTACAGTTGTTATTTTTGATAATTGTTTTGAAGCCATTGAATTGATTAATCTAAGGTTTTGATTGAGGAGATATGATCCATGTGATTTAACAGATTCCCCAAAGGTGTTTGAAAACACCACCAAGACCTTATTATGATTCAAATATCTAAAGATGAAAAAAACATATTTAGTAACTAGTTTTTTGCTAGTTCATTCCCATGGGTGCAAGTTCAAATTTGCATGGTACTTCACTTCTATACACATAGAGATTAGGTTCGCAAACCCAAATTTGAAACATAATAGAGTGTAATTAGTTTGTAGATTCCAAGGCAGTCATGTGATTAGGCCCTAAAATTCTAACACAATGATTCAGTTGATTCCTAACATCTTCAACATCATTTCCACATCTCTGAACTCTAGCTAAGTATTGTATTTAATTTATTTAAACTCAACATTTAATTTCAGTATTATTTCCAACACATATCTTAGTTGATTATTTATTTAAATATTTCATTTTTTGTGAGCCTAAATATTTATTAAGTGGTGATCTATTCCCATATATTTTGGTGAACTTGACATTTTGACATAACTTAGTGTTTTGGCCACAGGTTTCAACCTTCTTCTATTAGGGTTCTCAAATTTGATTATATAAGAGCACATTTTTCTTTCCAAATTTCATTATGGTTTGGATTCCTTCTGATTTACATTATTGCTACATGTATGTCTTTTCTTTTGTCCCCAGAGTTATATTTTGGTATTTTATTTGTAAATCTAATTATTTATTATTTTTTATTAGACCTCACATCCCTTTCATATCATTTGGCCTTTAGGGATTTGTGAGTTGTTTGCATGCCAAGGTCTCATCCACATCCTCACTTTCCTTCGAGAATAAATCCTTGTTTGAATCCTCAAATGGCCCAATCTAGTGAAGATGGTGTTAATGATGATGTTCCTATGAATTTAAGATTATTATTACCCCTATTGCTATACTTGAGGGTGAAAATTTTGACATTGAAGGACATTTAGAACAACTTGCTAGTTTGGCCAAGGTGGATAGTTATACACATTTGGTTTAATCTTTTTATGGTCAATTTCTTACTAACTTAGCCATTTGATTGGAAGTGCTTCAAAGCATTGGTGCTAAGGCAACTCATAGTTCTTTGAAAGACACATTCTCCTCACAATTTTCTCTTAATTTTGTTCCTTAGTTTGGTACACCTCATTCTTCCACTCCTCTTCCTACCATGTTGGATACTATTATTATACCCACTTCCCATCTTGGTAGTTAGGTATCCACTCCTCCTTCCTTCCATCCCATTATCATTTCACCTACTTTTTGTTCCGTCCCTACTAGTACTATGACTACACATGGTATTTCTTCTACCATATCCACTTTCACCACCAGTGTTGCCTATTCCTCCCACTATTATAGTGTCATCCCTATCTCTACTTTTTCCATCCCTAATTTCATTTCTTGTTCCACTCATTCTATATCTCACTCTATACATTACTTTATATTATTATTCTATACCACATTCCACTCCTACCATGACCATCTCTATGCTTTATTGCTCTCTTCCTTACTAGCCTATTCATACCAATTCCTTTTCTATCTCCCATTCCTACTACCACTATTCCTACTTCTACCATGGATGCACTTATTGAAAATATAGACAGACTAGATCATTGATTTGGTACCATGCCTAATGGGAAATATAAAGATGAATACATGGAAGCACAAAATTCACCGCTTGCATTGAATATTGTTACTTATTCTTTACCTAGTGGTTTTGTCATAGCCTAATTTGAAATGTACAAAGGGAAAGGTGATCCTAATACATATTTGAGATCCTTTGTTGTTGTATATATATTATATGTATGAATTTTTTTTTTTTGGTTAAGTTATTTTCATGCACTTTAAAGTATTATGCTATTGAGTGGTTATTCTCTTTGCCTCATGGATCTATCCATTATTTTTCTAAATAAGCCAAAGAATTCCTTAAACCCTTCAAAGTAAATATGGGCCTAGAATACTATCCTTATTTATTTAAGTGTGGCCAAAGAATTAATCATTGAATACATGAAATGCTACTAGATTTCAATCTTTATGTTCTTCAGTTGTAGCATTAGCTTTACGAAATTGAGATGCAAAACTAGATTTATCAAAGGGATTATTGCCACCTCTTCATGATAATGTATACTTGAATATATATATATATATATTTTATGGTTGTGTGTGTTCATGTGAATATTATTGAATTAAATTTGATTGCATCTAATGTGTTTTAAGTATGGTTCATCTTCTTACCCTTCCAAGTTTTAGAATTCATACTTTTTCAAAGATGATTTTAAGGGCAAAGAGGACAATGTGCATCATGTGGTTAACAATTTCAATTTTCCATCCTTTCATACTTTTAGAAATTTTACAAGGTTACAAGATCTGTTTGACATACTACTCCAAAGTTTGTTGAGATATAATTTGATTTCTCTCGATCCATTTGACCCAATTAAAGGGCTACCTAAGAACTATAACAAAAAATGCATTTTGTAATCTTCATAGATTTAATGGACATCATAGTCAAGGATGCATGGATTTAAAACATAAAATGCAATATTTCATTTTCATAATATGATATATATGTAGAGGGTGTTAGAATCTTTTCTTTGCAAAATTTAAAGGTTTATACTAATCAATTTCCTTGTCACTCTAACAAATATCAATGCATGCCATGAACATGATACTAAATTACTATGACACACACATGTGTTGAAAGAGATTCCATGAATAATTGTTATATTGATTCTCATACACAATTTTCATATGGATGCCTTTATGGGTATCCCACATTCTAGAGATATATCCTCTTTCTCTCATGGTCCTCCATTAATTACATTTTAGATGAGGAGATTCCACAAAATAACTAAATTATGGTTTGTTATATATCATTGACACTATCAAATATAATTCACCCACTCAGCTTCTTATTGATCTGAATTATCAATTTAATAATGCAATGAATAGTTTTTATTCAATAATCATAATAAGCAACATGCTTATGCATATTTTAGTATTTTATTGAAAATGATCAATGGAATGTTGGTTGAGATAACGACTTATATCATTTTACATCTAATAGTTTCTCATAAGGATCTTCCAATGTTATCTCATTTTATTTCATCTTTGAATAGATTTTGTATGTTATTTGGTATATGATGGATAAAGCATTGGAAATCAATTCCTTCATTTTTATACCAATATATAAAATGTATGCATGATGGAAAAGTGGTAAAATTCGATAAAGATCCATATGTTGTTACCTTATTTGATTCATTTACCTTGGATACATTTGTGAAGGCACTTGAAGAGCTTCCATATGAGCAAAAAGACAACATACATGATTTCTATAAGTTTCACCTTTAAGGACAAAGGGAAAATATGAGAAAAACTCAAGAAAATAATTATAAACATTCTCATTCTAGAGCTTATGAGGATAAATGGCTTAAGGAACACATACAATGCCTAAGCATTTGGATCTTGATATATCCTCGAAGGACAAAGGGAAAATATGAAAAAAATATCAAACAAATACTTATATACCTCATTCTATAGAGCTCATGAGGATAAAAGGCTTAAGGAGCTTCAAATTACATTTTTGACAATGTCTAAGCATCAATATCTTCATATATGTGTGCCGTCAAATGATCTTTATGAATTAGAACAGAGGGGTGAGCGCGGGCATTTGAAAATGACACAAAAGGGACAACTTTTCACCCAAAAATCAAAAGTAATTATTCTTTAGGTAATAATTCAAAACACTTCTAGCTATAATATAAATATGGTGTAAAAATAGAAGAAAAATTACATTTCTAGTTGTTAAATATGCTATTCTAATATTGAGATGTTAAAAGTTGGTTAAGTAAAGGACATACAAAAGTAATATTTTTTCAACTTTTATGGAGACAAAAATATGCATGTATAAATGATCTAAGGACTAGTAAATGAAAGTATTTTTCAAAATTCTTTTGTGCACAACTACAATTGATATTGAGGCTTTGTATGAATAACATTTTATAAAATAATTTTTATTAATTATTTAATAAGATTAAGGTATAAATCTCAAACTCCTTGATTATGGTCACCTTAACTTGACCTAAAATAATCATAACATTTTCTTAATTTGTGGAGCATGACATCTACCTTAAGCTAGTATAGTTGAGAAAAATATAGATTTAAAAACTAAAAGATTACAATAATAAAAATATGTATATCCCTAAATATGTATATCCCTTCAACTTTATGAGACTGTGTTACAAAATGAATAGATAATTAAAAATTAGGTAATTTTTTTTTAAAAAAATATTTAAAACCTACAAATTCTCATCTACAATTTATTACACCCCATTGTGTGATCACCAATTATTGCTACTTTTTATGAGTTAAAATGTTAATAGATGGATATATGTTTTTGTATATATTTCAATGGAAATGAAATAAATGAATGTGCAATGTAATGTGAATGCTTTAAATGCTTTGATGATGCAAATGATATATGATGTATATGAATTTCATGTTATCAGCTAACTTCTTTTGTGATGAACTAAGTTGGATGCAAGAAAGAATCAAGTCCTCCAGTAAGAGAGGGGGAGTATCACCTAGGAGAGGAGTTTGGTATGGTAACAACTAATGTACCTAATTGAGCTATCACACACTCACAACCTAGTTTAGTCAAGTTAATTCAAGTCAATCGAGGATTCGATAAGTAAACCCTTGGTCATAGTTTTTGGGATGCTTAGAACGTTTGAGTAATGGTCTTTAATTTCCTTTGGATGTTTCTTTGGTTTGTATTAAAGTGACTAAATCTCTGTATTGGGTATATATTCTACTTCGTGTATTATATATGTATATATATATTAGTTGATAAGTATATACATTAAATGTATATATGTATATATGTATATATGTGATAACTCACGTATATGAGCATATACACGTGTGCACATACGTAGGTAGAAATACTTATGTATACTTATATGCGGATACATCATATACACGGGAAATCGATTGGACATATATATATATATATACATGCTTATTATAAGATGTTAAAATAATGATATATATGTATATATGTACGTATTTAATGAATTATAAATACATACATACATATATATACTAATATACATATATATATTTATATAAATGATTGGTAATTGAATGATTATAATATATATGTTAATATATATATATTATAATGGTAAAGCATTAGAATATATAAATTGTTATATATAATGAATGATATGAAAAGATATCAACGCTTATATAAAGTGAGTACATTAAACAAATTTTAAATAAACAATGTTGTAGTACGAGTAAAGCAAATAATGATTAAAGTTTAACTACTACACACACACGATGGAATAGACATTGATCAACTACATTATATCACTTAGTATAAGGCACATAAGTTATGATGTAAACAACATTTAATAAAGCTAAAACTATAATGTTGCACCTGTATTTGTTGTGCCATGTAAAAGGGAATGAATATGCATTTAAATGTTAAAGTTTTTTGTGTATATTAAAAGCCACGCATAGCAGTGAAAAGAGGCATGAAACTTGGTCAAAGGCCACGAGTTGGCAGAAAGCAAAGAGAGTTTGTTTTGTATTAGAATGGAAGCCTCCATTCTAGGCACCATGAGCAAAAATATGGCGAGCAATGAGCCACACTAAGTAGTAGAAAGCTATAAGGAAACCATAGAAAATGTTTTGACTTAATAAATTCACCATGAGCTAGCTGAAAAGAGGCAACTTAGCCATGTGATAGAAACTGATTTTACTTGGACTATTTATGTGTTAAAATCCCGATTCTCTTAGCTGCCATATTTCACCTAGTTTTGCTTAGTCGAGCTGTTTAGAGGTGGAGTTGGTTTTGGATTTGTGATTTCAATTTTAGAGGTGGCAATAAGATGAATAAGGTGGAAAATGTGAGAGCTAAACTGTAGAATTAAGTTTGTCATAATTTCTTATAAATAGTGGGAAACCTCTTAGTTCTGGGTATTCAATTGGAGTTCATTGTTTTCATTATTATTATTCTGATGTAGTTTTTCTTTGTGCAAAGTAGTGTTGAGTGCAAGTTGTGAGAATTGAGAGAGATTTATTTGAGCGTTTTGTGAGCTATTTGTTTGTGAGTTTTTGAGTGTTGGGAAAGAGGTTAGATTTGGAGATAAGCTAAAAGTGGAAGAAGAAACAAGCGAAGTCTTTGGGATTAAGCTTTGAGGAAAATTTCTTTATTGGAAGCTAAATTTCCAGGCATGCTAGTATTTCTTATTCATTATTCTCTTCTATTGAATGTCATATTTACTTATGTTTACAAGTGCTTGAGGAATTGATATTATATAGAGCTTGCTTGTATGTTTTTGATAAAATAAGCAACATTTACAGGGTGATGTACCCTTTACACTAAAAGCCCACAGGGCAAAAAAGAAGCTAGTTCAAACTAGGAATGAACTAGGAAAAGAGGACATGCCACACACAAAAACAACTGACAGACATCTGTTGAACCACAGATGAGGACTAGACAACCCCATAATTTGAGGGGACTAATCTGACTCCCTTAACTCTAGGCTGCGAAGTTGCGACATATCGAGGGAGTCCCTTCTTCTTTCTCAACACAACAGACTAGGAAGACTCAAAATCTAAGTCCACTGAGCGAGGCGAGAGAAGTGGATCCACAATAGCCACCATGGGTAGTGAGCCACCATGTAGTGAGGGAGTTGGAAGTGCAGGAGAGGAGACATGATTGATTGAAGGACCAACGAAGGCATTCAACGAGGTTCAGGCATGCTTAGACTGAACAACATCAATAGATTGAGGCACTAGTGGCTCCACGGAAGGGATAGCCAAAAGAGGAGCTAGGCAAGACACAGACTCCCGAGAAGACTCAACAGAGTTGTCCTCCACAAAAGAACCTTTCAAAGGAGGAAAACCCACCATGAGATGATCTAAGAGAGCATCCTTCCACCAAGTAGTAGCACCCTTATGGCGGGCATGAGGGAAACCAGAGGCCAAATGACCCACAAAGAAACATCTCCTACACTGAAAAGGGCGACCCTCCTAGTCCAGGAGTTGTTTCCAAGGTTTTCCCTCCACCAATAAGACTACATCACCATGGAGTGGTTTGGAGATGTCCAAATCAACTAATATATGAGCTACTGTAGTATTCCCAAGCTCTTGAGTCGTAGAGTCCACCATCAAAAAACATCTAATGGTGTTGCCAATAGCTTCATAACATGAATCCTCCCAAAACTAAAGAGGGAGATTCAACAGTTGGACCCAAAATGGTTTGGTATTCAGTGGCTCCGTAAGGGGATTGGAAGAACGAGACCAAGGTATGATGGCTAGTGAATGAATACCCCACATCCACCTCCTATCCAACACATTGTATCGCTTCACAAAGGAGGAAAAGGTTGCTAAAAATAACCCCCTTGTGCTAGGATAGAGCTCAATCTACCTAGAGACCATTGACTTCTAGTAGATGGAAACCTAGTCATGGATATCGGCAAGGGAGGGCCACAAGCCATTAAACCTACAGACCATGCCCTGCTTCAAATAGTAATCCTTGTTCTCAGCAACCTCAGGTCCACAAACCACTACAAGGGAATCACGAGCATAGGGAAAAGGCCAAACTCAAGCCCAAGCACGAGGCCGAGCACCAACTTTAGCAACCTCAGAGAAGGAATTCACCCAGCCCGAAGAAGGAAATCCCCTAGCAACTAGAGTAGGAGGCGGGACAACCAAAGGAGGGGGAGGACCGTCCAACCCTAGCAGAACCACATCCACCCACATAGCATCGCTAGGAATAGAGCCCACAACAACCCATGTAGCATCTCTAGACAAAGGAGGAGAGGAAGAGCCCCCACCTAAACAAACATGCCCAACATGATGCTCGCAGATTGTCTCATCCTCAAAAGACCAAATCTTAATAGTTTAAATATGTTGATTGGAGGAATCTTAATAGTTTAAATATGCATATATCTATTATGTTAAAAGCATATGATTGTATGTGTGAACCAAAGATAACTAGAGGGTATTATTATAATATCTAGGATATCATAAGCCAATGTATATTTGCATGAATTGTAATGTTGGGAAACAGTATGATATAGATGTGTGATGTTGAGATTGTTCATTTATGACGTTATGTAAACCTGTGTATGTAATTAGGTTTGTTCCTGGGACTAGGATAAATCAAGGTTGGGAATAACCTAGTTGGTCTGTTAGAGCACTTGAGTGTACTTTACTTTTTGGGATGGAATCATGTTATGATGAATGTGGAATAATCTTGTCAAGAGGAATTATGGTCATGTTATTTACCAAATCAAGCAAGGGGTGGGTGAACATACAACACCACTTCATAGAAAGTGAGTTTGATAAATTATCAAATCTTTGGCCAAAGTAAGTGTAAGTTGCCATTGCGTACACTTGTCGGTTCACTATGAGCTGGTATTGCATAACTAGTAGGGAGTGTCATGCACGTAGGTGGGTATCCATTGTATGGCGACACTAGTTATGTAGGACACAACACCATGCTCAGGTAGGTTTATATTATGAGGGTTACCAGACCAATCTCTTCATTGAAGGGAGGGCCATCTTATTAGTTAGGTAGATGTTCAGGGAACCACAACAAGTCCATGGTTGGGGGAAAAGAACTTGGGTGATACTCTCCCTCATGCAATCGACAACCAATATTTGAGGATGTATGCTCCAGTAGGAGGCATCTAGAAAATTTGTACTTTGTTTCATTGAGATCTTGAAATCTATGTATGTAATCATGATCTTGTATTTTTATGGAAGATGTATTTGAAAAATGAAATCATTACTTGGGATTATGTAATGTTTCTTTATTCGTGCAATGAAATTTGAAATGGGTTTATTTCAGATATGCATCTTTGTTATTGAATTAGAAATTTTTTATTCTATGTGTTGGTAAACTTAAACTTTTCACATATGGGTTAAAAATTAGGTGAAAACAATAGGTAAAGCATTGAGCTTGTTACACAATTCCTATTAATTTCATAAAAATATACAATATAAAGTCATAAACCATATTGCCAAAGTTGAGTTTGTTAATGGATGGCATCATAACATTATAATTGTAGGGAAAAACCTTTGGTTTCGATTTCCAAGCCTTAAACCATAAAAGCATTTGGGGGATTTTTTTAATTTGAACGTATCAAATAACCATTTCAAGAAAATAATTGTAGTCTATAGGGCCTATTTCTACTACATACTTGACAATGATCATGTAGTGCTTGTGATATAAAAAACCAATATTATATTCAATTTTTAAAGGAATATAAGGACATTCTATTTTTTATGGGATGTTATCACCATTTTAAAAATAATATTTAACACACATGCAAATCACATTTTAAGGAATCTTCAAGACCATTTTGAAAGGAATTTTCAAATATTTGTATATTTGAACAAAAAGTATTTTCAAAGTATATATTTAAAATTCAGAAGTTGTAGATTCATTTTCAAGATCTTGGAGTGCATGTATGGCATCTTATTTAAGAGTTGTCTAAGCTAATTTTGATAATTCTCTTGTTGAGTTATATTAATTATTTGGTAGTTATAGATGATACAAAAAATAAAAATAAAAATAAAGAATAATAACTTAACATTGCAAGAATTGGAACCATATAAGGAGTCAAAAAATAAAGAGATAGAAGAGCAAATTAAAGAAATGACAAATGTTGAAGTGTCTAATGCTGAAATGGGGAACATTGATGCAACATAAATAGAAGAGGTGAGCATTGGATATGCGAAAATTGAAGAGGTGAACATTAAAGAGGTAAATATTGAAGTGATTTATGTTGAAGTGGGGAACATGGATGTGGAGAACATGGAAGATGAAAATGTGGAAATAAGTAAAGATAAATATTTGAATACACTCTATGTGGATAATAAATCTAGGTTTTTAAAGTCATGTAGATAATACTAATATTGAAGCAAATTCTATTTAGAACAAGAAAGAAGGATCTAATGAATAAACATTGAAAAAAATGAAAATCATAACATAGACAACAATTTAAACATAAATGTAGAGAACATCAAACATTTAGACAAAATTCAAACATGGATATATAAAATAATGAACATGTTTAGATTCAAATACATTATACAAGAGGTAAAAACTAACATATTTTAATTTAAATTGAAAGAAAAGTATTAAAAAATATTCATAGTAGTAAAAAGTTTGGTTACGATTTGAAATCATGTAGACAAATTATATTCAACATCAAATAAAAAGTCAAACATTTCAATGTCTAGTTAGAATGATTAAAATGCCAAAAATAACAATTTTTTAGGTATCTCATAAGAAAAAATATGATTCAATTAAAGAAATCATATCTAATGCAAGTAATGTTGTTCAAACTAATGGTCCATCTTCTTGCACCAAAGATAGTAATGCAACACGATGGGAAATTTTTGGTTATTAAAACAATTGTAAGAAAGATATTGTTAACTAAATCAAGTCAAAATTTAAGAGTACATGTTAAAATTTTAAAATTAGTACTAAAGAGAAGATTAATTATTGATGATAGTCTAATTATACAATATTGGACTTTCAGTGACAAAATCCCTAGGTCTAGAAAATGAAATTAAATAATAAACAATTTTTTGATTGAAATTGTGTACATAAAATTTTGAGCATGCAAGAACAAGCTTAAACAATATTAACCTATTCTACCCAAAGAAAAAAACACTTGTGATTAAACATTAGAGTTAACAAAACATGATGAAAACATAAAAAAAATCTCACCAAATAACCCTTTTTGTACCATAGTATGGTGGTTGTGCTCAAGGATGTTGATATGTGAGTTCTCTTACTAGCAACATAAGGTTGCACTTGAAGATGTTGTTTATATGGCTTAGGATGGCATCCAATTTATATATTTTTGGCTATAAAATTGGATGGTTATGATTAAAAGATGAGATCAATGGTTCATAATGGTTGAGAGCCATGGGAAGATGAGTGGAGGATAAGTGTCCTCATTTGGTTGGAAGAGATGAAGGGAGAGGATTGAGGAGAAAATAAAGGGTGAAGATTCTCCCTGGGAAGATTGGGTGGACAAGATGGAAGGGGTACTTAGGATTACCCTTGAGGGATTGACAACCTTTGATCCATGTGACAAGGTACCTGAGACCATGTGATATGTACAAAGGTCCATTGCCCTGTGTACAAAGAACCCATGCCTTTGTACACATTGGAGGATGTGGAGTATTTGAAGGGGTTTGACTAGGATTTGGTTGCAAAAGTGGGGGATTAATGAGTTAAGTGGTCTTAGCTCACTTAATGAGAAGTTTAGAAAATAGGTAATTAAATAAATAAGATATTTATTTAATTTTTGGGGTGAGGATGGGGAACTTAGTTAAATAAATATTTAAGTTTATTTACCTAAGATGGATTATATAAGAAGGGTGATTAAATTTTTTAGGCTAGAAATAGGTGTGGGTGAATAGTAGTGCCAACATTTTCTTGAGTCCTAGCTCCTTTATGTATTTAGGCCTCATTTTTCCCATCACATATAATCAATCTAAGTAATATTTCTATGTGTTTGAACCAGTCTAAGTTTTCATACATGTTATCCTTCTTCACCCCCCATGTCATAAGTTCCTTCCAATGTGTTGGAAGTTGTAAAAGTCTCAAAATTTCTAAATGTGGAAAATTTATGTTCAATTTTCTAAGGATTGTGCTTATGTTAGAGTTTTAGAGTTTTCCTTCTTGGTATGCCTTTCCTTCTAAGTATACCTTTTTCCTTTATCCTCATTAGAGTTTTATAATTTCCCATCTAAGCAAACCTTTCATGTATTCCTTGTCTTTGTCCCCTTTTTGTGCTAGAATTTTGGAGTTTTCATTCCTAGTACTCGTTTCCTCTGAACCCACTCTTTTCCCTTATCATTGCTATAGTTTTATGTATTTTATCTTATTGGAATAATTTTCCTTAAGACCCAAATTCCCTATTCCTATACACTAAGTTACCTCTTAGAGATGAATTTTTAACCACCCCTTTACTTAGGTACCTTTTCCTTGGCATCATTGATCCCTGACTTTCAACCTTTTCTTTTATATATTTTAGGATTCATATATGTAGGAATACTTCTAATGTGGTACAAGGTATGAAGAATTCTTGATTCTCAATCCCCAACACTTTTTCACTACATTAACTCATTTATATCACATGAAATGAAATAATTTTTAACCCTTGATCCCCAATTTTTACACTAATTCACTTTTAAATTTGAGAGGTCAAAATTTTCTTTATTTGAAAGCTTTGAGGGATGCATTTCTTATCTCCCCTAGTCCTTAGCTACCTGATAGTGGTATGGGTTATGAGGTATCTCTAAACCTCAAAATATAAAACTCTTACATCTTGTACTATTCACTCCTATCTACCTCCCTACACAACCCAAAGTATCGATAATGACTTGATAAGGCCTTGCAACTATCCAACCAGATTCTCCTACCCAATATTCATTTTTTATTCTAGGGGCATAGATCTAAAGACACTTCTAATCATGAAAGATGAACTCAACACATAAAGTGGTTGAAATTTTATGCCTCGATAGTCCTCAAACCATATCCAAGACATCTCATCTACTAGGATTAATGGTTCCCATTTTTAATGCATATCTCTACATTTTTTAAAGCCTTTTCTCATACCATTGAACTTCAAGATCTAATAACCATTAATGTCTAAGACATTTGTAGATCATAGAAGAATATTTATCAATGCTTTATAGGTGTAGCCAAACATCTTGGGCTATGATTTTAGACATGTTATAGGGAGAAACTACGACCAATAGGTATGTGAATGTTCTATAATATACCACTTCAAGGATTTTTGAGATTAATACATATTTGCACACTCTTGTATTTACAAATTTATAGGGGTTTCCACTGTTTTGGCACCTCTTGCCCTTGAGCTAACCTACATGAAGAGTATAAATGCCCATACTTCATTTTCAATTTAAATGGTAATTTAGTGTTTTCACTCAACCATAGTGCTCAGAGCTCTCTAGGGTTCAAACATATTTTAGTTCATTATAAAAGTTACAAAGAGGTAGCAATTTGAAGTAGATATTTGTAACTAAGAGTCTCCTTCAAGGTATTTGTTGAAATTTTAGAATATTTTTGAGTAGAGAGGTTCTATAGACCCTTCCTCTTTGAATTTTTCTCTCACCACATTTTCTAGTGCAATTGTAAAATACATTTGATAATGTCACAATACTTTAATTCACTGCAAATTATATTTTTGATGGTATCTTTCTTGTTACATATGAATTTTTGTAAATTTAGAGAAGGGCTATTAAGTAAATTTGATTGTTAAATATCACACCCCTTTTTTTTATTTCTTGGTTGTTGTTTCTTATAATTGAATGTGACTCTATATTACACATAAGAAACTAGTCATAAGAACCTTGACCCTCAATATGCTTAAAATGAAAATAATATTTAACTAATAATATAGATGTAGGAAGTACATGTTTTTGTGCATTTAATGATTCAATATTATAGGTAGGGAATTTTTTAAGGAAACACTGAAAGCATTCATCTTTACAGAATATATTTTTGCATATATATCAACTTAATATAGGTTATAGTGGTAGGTCTATTTTGGTCTAGTGAAAATTTTTGGGATACAAAACAATAATTGGGTACTATTATATTTTTTTTTCATATTTATATCTTTTTTGTGATGAAAACCTTGTTCAAGATCACCTCTATGAACACCCTCCTTGGTCTAGTTGATCTTGTAGCAAAGGGGAGTTTACTCACTCTTAGAAATTTGCTTATTATCAATAACTCTTTATTGATGAGCATATATGTCCACACTCAAGATAATAAATCCTTGGCTTTGAGTTGGACAATCCCTCTAGAAGTGTGAGTAGTGATTTTGGGATCCAATAGTTGTGATATAATTATTGATACTAGTAACACAAAAATCTTGTGTCATAAGAGATGGTGGAGAAATTGGGGGTGAAGAAGATAGTTCATCTAAAACCTTGTAAGGCATGCTTATTAAAGAAGGGAAATCAAATTCTAGTGAGAGATTAATTTTGGGTGAGTTTTAACGTCTATACACGTATCAAGATGAGTTGCTATGTGACATCGAACCATGTATGTTTGTCATGTACTCTTGTATGTTTGTTATGTAATCTTGGGGAGTTTGTGGTTTTGAAAGGGGGTAGTTCATAAAACTTAGGTGAATAATTAAAATATTTTAAGTATGGAAAGATATGTGTTGAACCCCTTGAGGAATCTAAATGAAGTGGATAATTTTTACCCTTATGTGATGATTATCTAAAAGGATATCATGAAAAATAAAGAAATATAAAAAGAGGAGGATATAATTTTTGAATGTGTCATAGAGGAAGATGAAATATCATAGAATGTATTTCATCACAACTTTTGCAACAAAAGGAAAAAATAAAGTGTGGGTATAGCTTTCATCAAAATTACGGAAGTATGATTAGAAGACCCAAGGAGTGATTGAGGTAATTGAATGTACTATAATAGAGAAAGATAAAAAATAAATTTCAAAAGAAGAATAGTGGTGGAAAATGTTAGATGCTAGAAACTTCTCCAAACAAATACTAAGAAAATTGATGAAGAAAATGATTTGTCAAATAAGCAAGATGAAAGAATAGATGAGATAATAGTATCCATGCTATTATATTTTACTCAAAATATTGGCTAGTTGAGTTGGAAGGATGACCGATTGGTGATCAAGATAATTATTGATAGTACTATGGAATGAAGAACATGCTCACAATGATTTGTTCAATGGAATACAAAATTACGAACTCAAAATTATTTTTGACTCTACAAAGATCATTATATAGAGGATTTTTAAAATGCATATATAGGAAATAATAAATCAAAGAATGTTTGAAGAGAAATATAGAGGAGGATAAGAAAATAAATAATGTACTAACCATGAGGGTAACATAATATGTTGCAAGAAGGAGATAATTTTAAAATTTTTCCAAGACAATACCAAGAAAAGGAAAGGAGAAACATTTATGCAATTTAATAGGGGAATCCAATGAAATCTAGCCTAAACATAGTAGCCACACACATCAACAACAATAATTCATTCCAAGTAAAAGAGAAAAAATTCTACCTTCAAGACTTACAATATGTTGAAAAGAAGTAAAAAATAATCAACACACATAAATTATGGGATGATCAATACCTAGGATGAATGCAAAATCCTCAATCTATGTCTTCTCTTTGGTTAGTCTCCTTATTTACAAATATCTCTCCCTTTCTTGAGATAATGACCCACAACCTTCTTCTCAAGCCTACTCTCTACCCCTCTCTCATTTTTCTACCTTTTATTCTCGCTTTCTTATCTTTTTCACTACTTTAATTGGTTTTATTTTCTAATTGACCCAATAAAGTTATTTCATATATTTCACTTTTTTTCTTGATCAAATATTCTAATTTTATTGACTTCCAATAAGAAAATTCAATACAAAACACTCACCCAAGTGGATAGTAATAATTACCATCCAAAAAATATGGACAATCATGATAGGGATAAATAAAAATTAAGAATGATAAGGGATTGTACCCTAGTATTTAAAAAATAAAAAACAAGGAACAAAATAATGTCCCCTATATAAAGATAAATAACCACCAATATCACACTCCCTCTACTCTAAATTTCTTATTTATAAATTAATATTTAGTGTTGGGTGAATTACAAAAAGAAGAAATGTAACCCATTGGATAGGATAGTGACATAAAATGATTCAATCTTGGAAAAAGACAATGTTGCATGTCCCTTGGAGTCTGTCATTATGAATGATTTTTAACACCTTTCATTTTTACCTTGCTACAAAATTTTCCTAGTTTCTACCAAATTATGAATATATTTCTACCAAAGTGACAAACTATTATTTAAGACAAAAGAGGTTAAATTTTGAATACGTAATTGAATTTTTTCTATTTCTATTGAAGTTAGCTAGAATGTTCTTTTTTCTCAATACAAACCCTTTCTAACACTACTTGATGTACCATGTTATTGAAGTTAGATACAATTTTAGTCCATTTAATAAATCTTAGAATAATCCACTAGAGCCTCTCAAAACACAATTTTTAAGAGAAACCTTTCTCTAATACTAATTGATGTAGTCTAGGTAAGGGGGACTAACGAAAGATAGCCTAAACCTAGTAGCCACGAACATCAATAGAAAAAACTCATACCAAGAAGTAAATTAATGACACTTTCATTAAATTATCTTAAATATTTAAAATAGGCTAAAAAGAAGCCCAATATATTAAGACACACATAAATTGACTTATTTGAATATCTACAACCATGATGAATGAAAATTCCTTAATCTAGGTCTTCTTCTTTTCTCCTTGGTTAGTCTCCTTCCCAATTCCTTATCACTTTTATGTGAAAATTAATTGAGGCATATTGAACCTACTTTCTCTACCCATCTCATGTTTCTCATTTTTTTTTTTTTCTCTATCTCCACTTCTCATTTACTTATCTTCATTCACTTCTTTCTACTAAAAAATGATGGGTTTTCTTTTCTATCATTTGATAATTGACCCATCCATTTCTCTTTATTTCTTACCTAAATATTCTAATTGTCTTAGCTACCAATAAAAAATTTCTCACCCAAGTGTAGAGGAATAATTTCTACCCATGGGAGATAATCAATTATGATAATAAGAAAGAATGACAACTAGTGATAATACATTGTACCCCAGCATTTCTTAAACGAGAAAAAAATGCATGACCACTATATGAAAACAAGTGGATACCAAAAGGAATAAAAGTGTTAATATTACACTTTTATACCCTTGTCATCCTACATTTATCTTGCCAAGTTTTGGGTAGACAGTAATAATAAGAAAAACAATGAAGAAAATCACGTGGCCTGTAATGATAGGCTAAATATATAAATGAGTTAATCTAGAAAAATATAATATTAGATATTCCTTGGAGTCCATGTAATCATGATTAATTTATACCTCCTCTCATTTTACCTTCCTACTATTTTTGGAATAATATTCTATTGAAGTTCAAATAGGCTATTGTTGAAGTGTAACTTTGTTTTTTTGTATTACAAAAGTTAGTTGGAGTATTTTTTTGATCTCTAGGAATCATCTATTCATTCCATCTCCTTGAAAACCCACACAATAGAAAAAAATATTCTCATTTAATCTATTTTTGGTGATGCAATATAGCTCATGGACCTAGATGCTCCTAGATAACAAATGTTGAGGGGATTATTTGAGGGAATTTGGACTTAAAAGAAACCCTATAAGGTTAAGGTCATAGGTTAGAGGGTGTGGCATAGAGATGAAGTATTTTAATAAATACATTCAATCTATGCTAAATAATGTAGTGAAATAGTTGATTGAAGGTAGCAAAATCCATACGTGAGAGGAATGGAGGAATTCCAATTTTGAGTAATTGATGACTAAGAAAGATGATGAAGGTGAAAAAGGGGTATAAAGCACCTCATATAGGATGTCATATAAATATGTGACTTGAAAATGGGGAACAAGGTTAGAATCAAGAAGATAGATGGTGGTAAGTATTCTTGGAAGTGGAAAGTGATTTAGGAGTTCAAAGGGACATGTTGGAAAGTGATTTAGGAGTTCAAAGGGACATGTTAAAATATAGTGAATAGTAGATGAGGTGGCACATAAAGAAAATATTGTCAAGGATTTTTAGCATAGAATAAGGAAGGAACAAATGGAGGGAAAATTAAAATTGGAAGGAAATAAATGGGTCACTATTCTATAGGTAGTAGAAGATGAAGTCATCTAATTATGTAGACTAATAAAAAGAATAAGAGAATAGTTGTTAGAAGATATTGTTCGAAGATAGGATTTGGAGAAGTTACTTGTAAAAAGAAAAGGAAAGAAGTTTAATCTTCAAGCTTGAGATTATAGAAAAGGTATGAGAATTAGATGAAGAGTGTTGATATGTTTCATGCTTCAAGGAAACATGATGCTCATATATTGATGGAAAAGAGTAAATTTTGTGACAAGGAAAAACATTGAAATAGACATTGGGGAAGGTAGGTGGGTTGAGATGAATTTTAGTCCTATAGGTGTGTAGAAGTGTAGAAACTTTAAATTTTTTTAGGGAAGGTTGGGATATTCCCCAACTCTTAGTATTAGAGCTGAAAGATGCAAAGGGAGAACTATGAATTTGTTTCCTAAAGCCTTTCCAACTGCCAAGGGAATATTGAGGTTGGGTAACCAATTGAAAGAGTTGTACTACCACTCAACCCTTCTTTTTGATAGCTAATCTCACAAAATTTCCTAATTGGAGTGTTTTATGTAGGGACATCCTTAGCGTAAGAGATATTATATCAACCACTTTTTTTTTCATTATTTTTTTAGTTTCTTTGGTTTTATATGTTTCTTCTTATCTATTTGGAGATGAGTTTGTGCTTTCTTCAAGGTGATTCTAAACATAAAAATATGGTTCCACATTAGTGAAGTTTTTTTTGGGTGGCTTTTCTACCACAATTATTTGCAAAGGGTTCTTTCAAAATTTTTCCTTCATGTAGATAGTCTAATTACGACATGTGTCTGATGTCAAATTGATCAAATTTCATTCTCACCATATTTTTGAGACTTCGATTATCCAAAATAATTTTTTTTATCATTCAAACAATCTATCATCAAGCTACTTGTGAGATTCCCTTCTTAAGGATTTTTCGTTCGGGTCCCAAAACCATTGCTCCATAATCTTAGAACCCAACTTCACCTTTAGGGCCATGGATTTATTGCCAAGAATATAATGTAGGGTTCATCAATTGATTAAGGATGGTTAAAGTTAAATTGAAGAGTTTGGGTAATCTCTCCCACACTTTGGGCTTAACTAGACCTAGGAGGGAATTCCTAGAGGTATAAAAAACAAATTTAAACCTATCATGACTATAAAAATAGTATTCTTACCCAATGTATGCTTGACCCTTATTATTGCTACCAAGTCAAAGACTAACTATTTTCATTAGGACTCTTATATAGATAAAAAAAATGGATAACTTGACTCTCTTAGGATAAAAATGTCAATGTTTTCTCTAGATATTCCCTAGGGGTACAACAATGAGTCATCAACTACATAGAAACCTACTTACTAACTCTAATCTACTAGTAAAAAATTTGTTTATCTGAAGGAGTGTTATTGAATCATTATTTTTTAGGATTGATACATATCCATTGGGAAATAGATTCACAATCTATAAAAGGAAAATAAAATTGAAACCAAAAGGAAAAATGAGCCATGGATTTACATACATGAAATATGTGATATCAATAACAAAGAATACTTAATAATCCATCATAAAATTACATAAATCCATGTATAATATGGAGGAGACCATTACAAGGATTGTAATGCATTATAATGCTATCAAATTCACCAAATATACTATTACACTCATGCTAAAAAATGTTGCAAAGAAGAAACCATAGCTACAACTAAGACGTTCCTCTAAAAATGTACAAACTATCATAGAGACACTTCTTTACAAATAACACTTACAAAATTTAACCTTCTTGTGATTGAATCAAGTATGTTGCTCCCAAAATAAATTATCGGAATGAATTGAAACCCTAGAACATTTTAGCACTATGGTTCTTGCTATAAACAACAATGACAATTTAAATTTTGTGTGAATAATGAAACCATATTTAAATCCCTCACGTTCTTGACATCTAGTAGCTCATGAGAGCTTTAGGTGGAGGACGAAGTCCTAGATTTGGTATGTGGATGTTGTGCAAGTTATGGAACCTTCAAAATGAATAACCAAGATCTATGTGGGTGGATTTGGGTAGAAATAAATCCAACAACCCTCATTCATGGTGGTATGATTGCCCATACCTTTGCATCAAATCCTATTTTGAAATATTTCTTGTGAGATTAAATTTTTGGATTTTATTTATAAAATGATGAATTGGAGGTTGAGGGGTAACATTTGAGAATTAAGGCATGATGGGTGAGTTGTGGGAGTAGATTAAATGGCTTGTCAAGGGTTTCTGGGTCAAAACATTCCATTTGATAAGCTTTTTAGTTTAGGAGGGACCTCAAAAATAGGTTCTAGCTTGAGCTAAGGAAGTCTACAAATTTGTTGGAGGAAGTTGAGGAAGTCAAGTTGTAATAAAGAGGTAGGAAAAAATTGGGACTTGAGACCATTGAGAGAGTTAAGTGTTAGGGGTCAAGAAGAAATAGGAACTAGGGATTATAAAAAGGGAGAGGTTAGGGTGGGGTCTCAAGAGGGACTATGGACTTGGGAAATTGGGGAGAGGAGAGTCTATGAGGATTAGGTCATTAGAGGGAATATGAATTGGAGTAGGTAAAGGGTGCATGGTTCCCCTAGAGGTTTGAGGTTTGAAGGGAAATGATTGTGTTAGGGGTAGGGTCTAAAGAGGGACTACAAAATAGGAATTAGGGACTAGGGTGTGGGGTGGAATTGGAATAGGGGACTTGGTACCAAGGTCTAGGATTATCCTAGAGGTTTGGGATTTGGGGGGACAAGGGATAAAGAGGGTCAAAAATTAGGGTTCTAGGGTTTTGGGGAGTTCCAAAATTCTAGATAGAAGAGGTAGTGGGGATCGAGAACCTTGGGACATAGTCCTTGGGTCCCAAGTTTGTTTATGGACTTACAGTTTGAGGGGACATAAGAACACACTATAAAGAGGGGCAAGAGTCTAGGTTTTGGAGGAAGCTAGAACCTTGGGGCCTAGTGGGAAAGTGCACAAGCCTCAAGCAAAAGTCTAGGTACCTGCAAAGGAGGAACAAACACATCACCATGAAAAAACATAAACAAATTTGACTATAGGAATGCCCCTCAAATAACTTTACTAAGGAATAATGACAAAGACACTAATTGAACATCCTTAGGAAAAAAAATTGAGAAAGGGGATGAGTCCATTAAATGTAAATCTTAGAGCAAGTATTTATGATGGAAATATAAGGTAAATGCATAAAAGGGGACACAACATTGCCAATTTTGCAATTTCTAAGGCCTATGAAAGTAGGCTCCAATAAGGATGATGCCATAACTTGTACCCAATTTAGATTTCAAATTCAAGATCTACAAGTTTTACTTCACACTAAGCCATGATGTCTTTATGCATCCTTAGCTTTGGATCTTATTCAAGACCAATGGTTCCTAGTGTGTCTTGAAGAATTTGCACCATATTAATCTACTTTGAATGGATGCATTGTAATTCTAACAATATATCAAATTTGGAGGATCATCCCTATCTCTTAAAGATTGTAATAGATTTATTAAATCTTGATGTATATAAATATACATAATTCCCAAATTTACTATGAATAATCTTTCACTCTTAAATTAAAATAATGTTTACAAATTTTAAATTCACTACAATCCATATTATTTTAAATTTCTAACTTATATCAAAATACAAACCTTTACTCTATACTAGAATAATTCTTAATAATAATATAAAAAATATATATTATTTTATCATATATATAATTTATATCATATATGTAAAATATCTAAATCTAATTAAAGACTCTCATACATGATACAAATTGTATGGATATCACACATAAAACATCTTAAAATATATGCTAAACTAAACTAAATAAAGATACGATCTTATGAACTGAAATAAAAGCACCAAATATTACACTTCGAACATAACCCTTAACCATTGAGAACATAAACAATGAAAGAGAATGGATTCCTTGTGGGCACATCATGTCAATAAGATTATAGTTGTGGAAGTTTCTATGGATTCTACTCACAAATGAGGACCACACAAAGAAGAATAAAGGTAGCAGTAGCAAATTAAGAGAAACTAAAACTACTGGACTATTTAACAAGAGCAAGAAAGAATCCTGCAATATGAAAAATAAAATGATTAGAGCAGCAACTAGGGATAACTTCATATTCTACTAGTAACTTTTCTTCAAAATAAAAGGAATATTTGTTCAAATAACATAATTCTACATCCATTTCACCTTTGAAAGATAAAGATGAAATTCTCCAATTCTAACCCCAATAACTTTGATAAAAAAAAAATCCTGCTGTCTTATTTTTAAGAGAAAAAGTAATTTGGGTTGTCATATTGGAGTACGTACATCAAAATCACTGAAAGAAAAATGGCCATCTATGTACCCTGCAATACTAACATTTGGCGCCTTCATATTCCTTTTTCCTTCAACTTGTTTTCAGTTTCACTTTACCATTTTATTCTGCTTGGTTTTACTGCTCAATAGATATTACCTTGTCTTTCAAGGCACCTGCAACAATATTAATACCTACATGTTGCCTTGTTATGTTTGTGTAGAAAATATAATGAATATGGATGTTGGGAAGTGCAGTGAAGGAATTTATTTGAAAATGTTAGATAACCCACCTGGGGTGATGATTGCAAGAATGTAAGATTCTAGGCAAGACCGTTCTACATGCAGCTGCTAAGGGTGGTCATGCTCCAGCTTTCCCAGATGGAATGAGATATGGAAGACCGCTCACCTGCACACTCACATTACTGGGGGTGCAAAAGCTGCCACGCCTTTCTAACCTCTGTTATGGGGTTGCTATGTTGGCTTGTACAGAGAAAAACTTAATTGTGAGAAAATTCTTTCTGTCATCAAATTGTTTTTGTCCATAGATCCAATAAAGATTGGTTACACTGGTAGGTTTCTTTGTTTGAAATAAGCTGTCAAAATTAGGATTGTTTTCTCTTTAATTCATGGAGTCCCATGAAAGAAGAGTGAATATGATTGAAGTTGTATTAAATTATAATTTTTTTCTCTTTAAGTTTTGTGAATATTGGACCTTGATCCATCACACTTCTTTTTCTCTTACTTAAGCCTTAGATTTCCCCCCCTTCCTTAGGGAATCCTAGATCTTATACTTCACACATAGAGCCCGTACTTTCAAATTCCATTGGAGAGGCCATTATGACATAGAAAGTGTGAAAAATGTTTCAAAATATGTATCATTTTCCCAACCTTGAAGTTTAATATATAAAATTTGAGTAAAGATGTAGGTTACAATGTTGTCAAACATGTCTAAGAAAATACAATAAAAATATATTTATATTTAGAAAATATAATATATATGTGTTTTAAGATTTAAGTCTTTTTTAATGTGAGTATGTTCTATTTTAGATCAATGAATTTTTTTTCTTAGAGTTGAAATAAGTTTGAATTTATTAAGTTTAAGAAATGAACATTTAATTTGATGACCAAACACATGTTTTACAAAAGACATATCTAAACATACAAATTTTGAGTGTGCATTTTATTAGATTTGTGTATTTTAAGATAACATTGGAAAAGTTCACTACTATGACACAACTCCATCTTATCTTTCTAAACATGCACTATCTTCTAAAATCCAAATATATTAAAGATTTAATTGTTAATTACTTTTAGAAATGTTCTTAGTTTTCATAATAACATATGTATTGGATTTTTTGTATATATATTTTATTTTCTCTTCATTTTCACATCCTATGCTTCATTCTGTATATGTTGAAAATAATTAATTTTTATTATTTTTCTCAAAATGAAAATGGAAGCACACTTAGTTTTCTATTTTTTAATGATAAGTAGTACTATATATATTTATATACAAACAAAATATATCACAATATCACATAAAAGTGGGTGGAATGGAATCATACCCTAAAGTGTAAGCTCTAAATATTGATATACGAGTAGGAGAAGAGGGGGATAAATATCAAGATGAGAGCTCCAATCACCTAAGAGATCCTATCCTTGTAGAATGGGCTCCCAAATCTCAATTGAATCATATTTTTCTTTATCTATTTCTTAAGTAGGATAGACATATATAGGAGAAATTACAAGGTTCATGCAATGAAACTTCTCATCGTTAGAACAACTAATATCACCATGTCGAGAAATGGAAGAATGGACATATGACAAGCAAGACCAACTATAATGTTTGTGATGTGGAGATCATAATAAGCCTCATTTGGGGCTATGGTTGCAACCATGTTGGTGCCCACATGGTAGAGAGGCATGCCTAGGTGGTGGATCTCTATCGATAGAAGGGAACACATGGCAACCATACAAATATCACTAACCCAATGCTCAATGAGAGTTTACAAGTGGGAAAATTTTAGAACCACTTTATTTTTCGAAACCTATATATGTAACATGGAATTATTTAACAAATAATAGCTTTAGTTTTAAATTAAAAAAATACTTGTACATAAGAGAACTTGAGAAAACAAAAAAAAACTTCTTTCCAAAGGGAAAAATAATTTTCACTCTAAAAGCATGTCAAATATGAGTTTATCTTTCTAGAATTTTAGGCTATTTTCGTAAAAGGATTATATGCTAGGAAGAAAGATTTGATTTAAAAGGCTTAAAAAAATCATGAATCCCTCTTCATGCAACTTGGGTTCATGGGAAAACCAAAACAAGTTCTTGAGAGTTTCCATATATCAATAAAAAGGATATGGGGTGGATAAGATGAGATATAATGAGGAGAGCCTACTACACGACATATCAAGAAAAATGAGCTAGCTTGTGCTCCATAAGAGTGGACCAAACTATTTGAAACCTAAAACATCATTGAGAAGAAATATATTGGAGATTTCACTTAGCTGAAGCTTCAAAACTATTAGAAAATGGAGCTCAAAAAACAAGAATATCCCTTCAAGGGTTTGTAATTCTTGAAAGGAGTATGTAGATACTTTTTCCAATCCTTCCACCATACCTAGGTGCAAAAAATTCTAAACTTAAGAATGATATAAAGAGGAATTGATTCAAAAATAGTATTGAAAGACTCTAGATCCTAGTTACCAAGCCTATATTTTCTTTGAATTCAAGCTAAAAAAAATTCTTAATGGTTATGAAAAAGGTCTAAAATAGCACAAATCCCATATTTGTACAACCTTAAAGCATGAACCGTTAAAACTTTTATAAGGGGTCTATTTTGGAATGTGATCATAGGAGACCGCCAAAGATATTGCTAATTGATATAAATCCTAGTTTTAAAACAATTCCCCTTCTATCTAAGCCACAAATTGATAGCTTCCTAGGCATGCCATATACTTTTGGTAACAAAATTGTTTTGATTTTGTGTTGATTCTTACATGATGAGGATAGTGTGAATTCCAAACCACACCAAATTTTTTATCCTTGAGGGACTCTAGAAGTAATACAATTCTCATGGAGAATTTTCTAAGCATAATTTCATTTTAAGGTCTATACATTCCACTTAACACACAATGCCAACCCATGTGTATAAGTGTCAATTAAGCCAAGACAAATAGTAATGGGGAATCTACAACAAAATTCCTAAGGAATTCTAGGAGATTCTTTTCCTTTCTTTAAAGAGGCCTATATAAAATCCTTAAGAAATTATTTTAGCTTCTAGTAAGAGGCTTTAGAAGGGTCCTATAAGGATTTAACACGAGTAACAACAACCACTTTGGAGAAAATCTAAAAGTTCCCAACAAGAGAAATACATTCATGAAATGTCAATTATAAAATATTCATATAAATCACTTAAATATGAGATGACACAATGAAATCAAACAAAATAATTATAAAAAATAATTTGATCTAAAATTACCACACTAAAATAAATAAGTTTGCATATAAAACTGGTTGGAATAAAGTGTTTCATTCATGTATATTTTATTTAAATGATTACATAGTACCATTATTTCAAACATGTACTAATAACAAAGTAAAATTATTACAAAGATATTCTAAAAATTCCCAAATGCTAAATTACCCAAAATAATACTAGTGTCCTCCAATTTGAAGTGTAGATACAACTTCGATATGAAATTTTCTTGAGGAATCCAAAGGGTTTTCATTCTTTGAGAAACCAATGGAGCTTCGTCCATCAATCTCTAAAACCTAAGGGATTTTTTCCTTAGATTGAATAATTGAACACAAGTTCTCAAACTAGGGTTAGGGGGGGTTGGTGAATTTTCTAAAAGACAATCTAAATTGATGAAGTGACCTACCTTCTATACAAGTTAATGGGCAAGTGTGGGCCCAAACTTTTGCACCATTTTTTAATTTTCAAATTTGGTCCCATTAATAATGTCTTTAGTTGGCCATGGTCATTAGAAAAATTATTTGTTTAAATGATGAGGAAAGGAATGCTAGAAAGTGAGAGTCCAAGGAAATGCATAGTTAGATGATACAATGGTAAGAGGGATTGATGGCAAGAAAAAGGGGAATTCATAAACCAAAGCTCCAAGTCTTGAAATCTTGCAAGTTGTATTTATACCCTAGTGATTACATGAAGAGCAAATTCAAAAGGTTTATGGTAGAAAATACCATCATACCGTCATATAATAGAGCTAAGAATCTATAATAAAGTAACAAAAATATTCATTGTAAGCCTCAAATTCAAATATTATTATATTCATATATATCTATCTATCTCATATATCATAATAATAGATGTATTATCTCTTTCTATTCTTTGCCTTATCCATTTTCTCTATTTTCTTACTTCTATTTATAGTTTATTCTATAATATGTCTACAATAGGGACGTGTCCCGTACAATAAATATATTTTCCTATCATTTCTAGTTTTTCTTTTGCTCCACATCTCTTTTACAATTATGTATGGTAGATTTTGGGCATTTTTCCATTGCTCTTTCCTTTTCCAACAACACCCCCTTGTTTAAAGTGCTATGTCTTATCCTCAAGATATGAATATTTATTAGTTTTTTGGTAGGATATTTTTGTTGATATCCTTCAGTTACTAAAATGTGTGTCCCATTGACCTTTCTTTCTTGTTGTAGCACCTAAATTTGACTATTTATCTAAATGAGAATCTTCTTTGCCTCTACTACAATAGTTGGAATCTAGATCTATTGGACTGCTAGCTTTGCATCTTTCTAGGGCTTCATCTTTCATCCTTTCATGTTCCATAACTGCATCCTCTCTTCTTTTCAAAAAAATACTCCAAACATCATTTGGTATATCCTTCCAGATATTATGCATGTCTACTTCAAATACAACAATGTATTTTACTATGACTTCAATTATGTTAGCCTTGTCTACCTCATCAACTTCCTTATACATTTCTGCAATTTTTTTAACATTTCATTTTGCAATATACTATTGAATAGTGCGTCAAGCTTCATAGGAGTGTGGGGAATTTTAGATTGCTTTTGCTTCTTTACTTTTAATGTAGGATTCTTTGTTTCTTTCTGATTCTTCTTTGGAGAAGCCTTCTTGGCTTCCTTCTCTTTTTCCTTCTTCTAAATTTTGAAAGCTACTTTTTATTTCTCAACTTCATCCTCACTCTTTGTATCTACAATGTCAATTCTCTTTCTTTTCCTGACCAGAGGGGTTTCATCCTCTTCCAACTCTTCTTCATCAACAAAATTGATGCTAATTTCCTTTTGTCTTATGGCCTTTTTCTTGACTCTCTTTGTAGAAAAAACAAGGGGTAATATGGTTGCAATTTTATTTGCTTCTTCCCTAATGGGAAGGATTGCCAAAGGACTAGCTGTAGATTTCCTTTTCTCATCAGCAACAAGAAGAGTTATGGTAGCTAATTTTTTTGACCTCTTGGAGCTACCAAAGGCTTCTGCTGCACTCATGTCAGCTCTAGCTATATCTCTAGAATACTTAACTCTTTCCTTTGAAAGACCACTTTCTTGTGCATAAATTTAAAGCATCTTGTCAACATTCTTTCTCAAAGCTAGTTTCTTGAATTCTAGGTGAACTTCTATTGATTTTTCTTCATAAGTTCCATACCTTTGCCTTTTCGGATCTTTAGGACTATTCAGTAGCACCTCTACACAACCAACAAGTTTTGCCTCTAACACTTCATAACCTAGTTTCATAACCCAAATGGTCCTAGGTTCTATTGCTTCCATCTTGTAAAAATCAGTGGAAATTAGGAAAGTGATGTCATTTTTCTATCTTTCCACAACACTTCTTGGAATCCTTTGTCTCTCATTCATTGTTCTTTGGAATATTGTAAAGAAGGAATCAAGGGAATCATCCTGGGAATTAACATCTCCAAGGCTTCTCATATAATCTAGTATTTGGTGTGCAATTGGCCTTGTACTAGATTAGTTGACCTTTCCAATCATAGGAACTTCCCTCAAGAAGTAGAAGAGAAAACACATTACCAATGTGCCATATTTGAACACATATTTCTTTTTCTTAATCTCCTTCATATTCTCCATCAATTATTGCCTAAGCAACTCACACAAGTCATAATTGACACCATTCTCAACCATTTCATGTGCCATATTGATTGTGGTGGCAAAAACTGGATAATCTCTATTGGTGTAATAGATTTTGTATCCAAGGAGCATAGTTGCATATCTAACAATGGGACTTTTGATATGATTCATGGTGAGGGCTCTTTGATCAAATGTAGCACTAGTTTTCTCCTTTACTTCTTTGCTCTTGGCAGATTTTAAGACTAGAATTGGTCTGGTGGACCATAAACTAGTCATCTCTCTAATTACTTGCTTTATAATCATGTGAGGGCCATCAATCCATAAAAAAAAGCCATGAATTCTGCTTAGTGCCATCCTAATCCACTTGTTGTCATAAAAAAAGTTTGGAAATAACTACCATACATCTAATTTCTTTTCAACTAGGGCTTTGTACTCTGGTTTTAGGGCGAAATAATCTCCAATTAACTCATTTTCCCATAATTCTCCAAGATTAGTGGGTAAATGTTCATCCATGCTACATCGAATGTATGCCCTAATGTCTTCAATTGGTAAAACCCCATAAGGTATATGTAAAAATGCACCTAATGGGTCATCTTCTATAGCTTTGGTAGGATATATTTTGAACTTAGGTTGTGGATTTTGAGAAACATCTACAACTCTTGGTGTTGCCATTGTAAATTGTATTCAAACTACTTTCAAACAACAATTCCAAAAAACTAGGGTACGTAGGAATCACTAAATACCTTTTACTTTTCTTTGTTGAACTAGGGTTTTGATGATTTGAGTTCTAAATTGCATTTACACTTCAAATTCGCTTCTCACTACTCTATTATCATTTGATTGCTTTTGATGAAATAAAATTTCCTTGTCAAATTTTCTTATAACTCTTCAATTTGACCTAATTATGCAATAAATGCTTCATTTCATAAAGTTGAAAACCCTAAAAATTATATGCACATTCAGTTACCTTCTCAAGCTCTGCAAATATCTGCATTAGCATATTTCCTTCCGTAATCTTCTCCAATAGATCAAGCATTCCATTCTTCATGACATATCTTCGTGTTGTGGCTTCAACACCTCCTTTCTCATGGGGGACATGATGTAGAGCAGGGTGGATGGTATCAATACAATCTCAAATAAACCAACTTTGCAATTCAAGAGCCTTAACTTGGTGATTTTCTCTCAACCCCTCCTATTCTCCTTGTAGCACTTGAAACTAGGTTTTTCCCACATAATTTTCAAACCAAACCTCTCACCCAAAAAATAATTACAAATTTAGATACCCATTAAGGAATTTTAAAGAATATCTAATTTACGGGTGAGGTTGTTTTGGAACACTGGGGGCTAATTTCTATTGCTACACTTCAATTTAGGCCTAATTAGGCTTATTCCACTAGGTCACAATAAGGTTTTCACAACCCAGACCTCAAAATTTCATGCCACTAGCCCAGAAATGTCAAAAATAGTCTTTTCAAACATTTAAAATCCCTTCAAACCATTTCCCAAGAGATTTTCTACAAACCCTAACACCTATGCACCTCTCATGCCTAAAACATGTGGTTTTTAGCCTAGGGCATCAACAAATTGTCATCAAACTTCATCCACTGCTTCTACAATCATTATGAAAAAAAATACTACCTACCTACATCCATTCCACCGAGTTTGAGGCCAATTCATCAGTGGAATGGAGAGGAATTCATTCTTTTTATAATCAATGCACACCCTAGTGAGGGTTTTAAAGCACTTTCAGTAAATCTACTCCAATTTCCTCAAAACCTAATGAAATCAAGTGAAATCAAATGTAGAAGGACAAGGATTCACTGCTACATGAATTCCAATCAAAATTTGATCATCTCCAGGTCGTTCAATGCTGTACCACACTTTGTAGCAGTAAAACAACCTTGAAAACGTAGAAAAAAAACAAAGTTTGTTTTTATTCAATCTTCAAAACAATAACTAGAGCTTTATCTAGACCATTCCCAGTTGTATTTAAAAATTTACATCCCAGAATAACCATTCTCTAACTCATCTTCAACTTCCAAACCATTCAACTTCCCTCTTAGACACAAAATGCAAAAATTGCATGTGCAACATTTTTGCAACTTTAGCAAAATTTGACAACTTTTCCCACTTGACACACCAAACCACCTAATAACCTAAATTGAATCCAAAAATATAACAAATCGAATTAAAAGACCTTATTACATCATGACAACTCAAAACAAAACAAAAACCTAACACTTAGCACCTTTTTACATTAAGACCTATGGTGCCCTGCACTAGGACATAAGATATCCATAAAAGTTCCTCCTAAGCCATAGCTCTAGCCTTCGTTTCTGGAGGAAATATCTGCACTAGAGGATGGTACATATTCTCCCTTACCCTTAGTCTCTTCTTTCTTTCTCTAGATCTTTTCCATTTCCTTCTTTACTTCAACTAGATCAACCTTTTTGACTGGTTCATTCTTCTTTATCAAATTAGCCTTCCTTGTATTTCTGCTTCTACAAAATTTAGCAATATTTCCAAGTCTACTACAATTGTTGCATATGAAATTTCTCTGAGCATTATTCCTTCCATTCATTCTAGATCTAGATTGATTAGCTTTGTGTCCAAATCCATAGCATGTGATATATTAACCATTGAAGGATTGAATCATTCTACCATTGTTATATGCATTCATTATTTGAATTCTGCATTCATTTTCTCTATGTCCAAACATTTTGCATGTAAAGCATTGACCAATAAAGGATGGAACATTCTGATTCATTCTGCTTCTACATTCCATTGCTCTATTCCATAATTATTGCAAGAATAACAAATACCATTGAAAAATGGGTACCTTTGAGCATTTGATTGTTTGACCAGAGGTCTTCTAGAATTGCTTCTTTGATTCTAGATCTTTCCATTGTTCTTCTTGTCTTCAGTCTTCTCCCATTCATTAATCTTCTTTTCTACATTAGGTGTTTGAACTATTTTTGAGCTTTCACCTTTTTCAAGTCCTAAACCACCTTTATCTTTAGATGCTTGCTGACTTGCAATCAACTCATCAAGCATTGTAGTACTTGTCTTGAATTTATCTTCATGACTTCTTGCTTTCTCCAGAGTTGATATCAGATTCACCACTTCTTATTCAAGCCTCATGCATTCATTCAATTTACTTTTCACCATTGTATTTAATTCCTCAACTCTTTTCTTTTCTTCCACTTGCACTTTTAGTCCAATGATGTCTTCATTTGCTTGCTCCAATTGTTCATTAACTTCCTTATTCCTTTCTCTAAACTTTTTGATTTTCTCTCTCATTTTTTTGATGCATTCATTTGCTTCTTTAAGATTTTCTTTCAGATCTCTATTTTCACCTTCAACCTTGTCAAGATCTTCAAGAGAAACTTTGAGTTTTTCATCTTTGTCAAGCATGCAAACTTATTTAGGGTATTTAATAGTAGGAATATATTTTGGAGGAATAAGAAACTTTCTATCAGCCATGTGTTCAATCTCCAAGATCTTCCCAAAACAGTCAAGCTCTTTCTAGGGATCCAAGCTCTGATACCAATTGTTGAACACCCATAATACTAAGTGTTGTCTCTTAGAAATGCACCCTATGCAAAGTTATGAAAACTGAGATTTCTAGAGAAACATGGGAGCTTTTCCAAGTTGTGGGTCACCTAAAAAATGGAAAAGAACCTCCGGAGAAGGCCAGCTTCCTTTGTGTTATCACCTAATTACTGATCTTTGTAAGGAAAAGGGAGGAGTGCATGAAAATGAAAACTAAACCCTATGGTGATACACTAGAATGACAAGAGCAATGAGACACTCAGGTTACACTTGAATACTGATGATGGATATGGGATTACACAACAAGTTTCTATAGATTATGCATAAGTATTTCACAAACAGGTTTGACATGCACACACTTTTAAGAAGGAAAAGCAATTTTTCACAAATTAAAAGCTCATGTGCAATTTAGTAAACACAATTTGTAATCTGCATAATACTACTTTTGCAAAGAGAGGCATGCTAATATGAGAAAAAGCTATAAGGAAATAGAAAGATTTCACAAAGTAGCTTGATCAATCACCTGAAAATGCCCAATATTTTGCAAGAACTAGAAGGAAAATTGAACCATCAATGGTAACCAAAGTAAATTCTATATATCATGCTCCAAAATGAGTTACAAAAGTTTGCTAATCTGAGAAAGGACTGCAAAAGTCACAAAATTTTGAAAAGCATAAGAAGAACTCTCCTTCAAAATGAGGCAAAAATGCTATATATACAACAAAACTCAAAAGCGTCAGCCTCTGCCCTAGAGCTTACAAAAATGAGTTAGTTTCTGAACACGTCGGCCCTTAGATATTTTCGAATACAGTTAATGCTGCATTCAATGTGCATCCCTCTATCCATGTCGGTGAAAAGTTCACCCTCAGGAGTGGCCTTCAGATTTTTTGCAACCATCGCATTAATTTCTAGCCTCCGTGTCCACCCTCAAGAGCTTCATTAGAGCTACTTTGAATGTTCTGAAGCATGGCATTAATGTTGATCCACTTTTTCCAGCCGACATCCCAGCTGTCCTTGCGGTCTCTTCCTCTTTGGCTTTCTTCTTGTTCCAGATCCTCCTGCAATTTTTACTCCTTCGAGAAGCAGCATCCGACCTCCCCTGTTAGATCCAAACACCATTGCTTCACCGAGCCGATCCATGCCACACACATTCTATTGATCTTCTTCATAGGGGAAGTCATAATAGCTAAAAAACCAATGGTTCACCTTTAGCTCCTTCTGATTGGTTGAACTCGTGCCACGTAGATTCCCAGATGGTCAAAGGTCATTTAAGCCAAATTGCATGTCGGTGAGACACTAGCCGTGTCTCCCCGATGCGATTAGACTTTGCAGGAACATTTGTCATGGCTTACAACCGTCGACAAGAGTTCATATCAAGCTACAAAAGTCATCTCGACATCCCTAAAACCATCGGAAAGACTATCACTTTCGGCCAGACATCATAGGGAGCCCTTAGGAGTCATACCGATATCGCCATTTCATCGCACAGACATTCACATTCTGCAAGAGTTCTCGCCAAAGTCTGCAGCAGACCCATCGCTATCAGAAAGACAAACATCAGTCAAGAAGACTCCATACCGAAGGCATGAACCTTCGGCGAGACACCATCGGGTCGGCAAGACCTTTCACCGAGGCCATTTCATTTCACCGAGACCTCGCTCCGTCGGCAGGACCTCTCCCCGAAGGTAAACAACTCTCCCTGACGTCAGCCTTGTGAACAACTTTCGGCGTGACTCCCACCAGTCGGGAAGACTTCTCCCCGAAGACATCTCCATTCACCGAGACCTTACCCTTTCGGGAAGACATCTCCTCAAGACCATTCACTTCGGCGAGACTCCCCGTCATCGGCGAGACATTACACCAACCCCTCAGCATTTCAGCAAGACCTCACTCCATTGCCGAGACATCTCCCCGAGCTCAACATCACGTCGAGAGTTCCATTCTTTTGGTGAGACTCCGGTTGATCGGCATGACTTCACTTCGAACCCAAATTCTTTCGGTGAGCTAGCCTTGTGCAGAGCGGTCGGCGAGACTTCAACATGTCGAGGAGACATATAAAAATCCATGGCTATTAAAATGTCTAGCCGGCCAATATATTTCCAATGAATAGAACCACACTGCTAGTCGGCAAGACAATAGGAGGGTCTCAATGACTTTCTTCATCAGGAATTTTATGCCAAATCTGATTGAGGCATGCTTTCTAACATAATTCCTTGAGAAATACATTGGGCATATGATTTAATCCTGCACAACAATGTCCCCATTTGGCCTTCATGAACACCTGAAACATAGATTGCCTTGCCTGTTTGAGCCCGTAGGTGAAAATTAGGTAATATTTTTGGCGACCTCAGCTGGATGTTTTCCTGCTAAACATGAAAACCAATAGCCTAAACTTGTCCATTGGGCATGGAGTCATTAGGAAAAACTTAGAAACAGACCTAGGGAAATTTTGTACATGGCTGTAATTCACCTGAGACTTATAGAACAAGACAGGTCCCTAGAAATTTATTGAAAATAGGAAAAATTAAAATAAAACTATCTAACAGTGCTGGAACAACACTTAGGGAATTGAAAACTTGTAGCTAAACCTACCCTACACTAACCAGCAAGAACTTGTCAAACAAAACCATTTACAGGATGACTAAAGTAGCTTCCCATCCTTCTCAAAATATAGTGACTGACATGCTTAGGGACAGCTGAGTAAAAATGGGACACATGAAGATATTTAACAAGATGATGCACTGCCCCTTGAAAGAGGTGAATAAGTTCACTTACCTCACTAAATAGACCATATGTATTGTCAACCAAAGGAGGATAAGTGAGCTGAGCATACTCTTGTTTGGCTGTCAGTGCATCTTGGATACCATTTTCTACTATACCTTCATGTGTGGGTGCATGATTCATCCTTGGTGTTGTATTGGACTCCATCTGGGCTAGGTATCTGATTGGACAACCTTTGGTAAGGGAAAATATTGAGCATTCCTTGCTGATCTCTTGCTCATGGGCTGCCACTTTATCACCTTGCTGGCTTGGTGAAAAAATGGAAACCTCCTCAGTATGCTCATGCTTTCCCAAATGAACACTCATTTCTTCAATGGAGAACAATGAAATAACTTCCTCCAACATACCTTCAATCAATACATCAGCTTCTGGCTACTTTATACACCAGAATGGAAGCTGCTTATAATTCTCATTATGTAGTGACTTACATTCCAAATCAGGCTTGTCCTCCTCAATAAAGGAAGGCACAATTTCAAATACCAATGTAGCCTCAAAGAGAGAAGGAAAAGGTTTAACTGGTTTAGCAGTCTCAAGCTCCTTTGCACAACAAAAAGGAAGCTCTTTCAACCAATCACGATCTTGTAAAACAGGATTATGAGGCCCCTCCTGTTGTTTCGACAACTCTGTAAGCTGTTGCTCCAGATCATCATGACTATCAACTTCTTCTAGTTCTTTGCCATCCAATGTTGAACAAAACTGTTCAATAATAACTGTGCATGCTTCTTCATAAAGCTCGACATTGGCTCTCTCATTCATAACATGCTCAAATAAATCAAAATCCATACCTTGAAGAAAAGTATCCGGTTAAGCTTTAGGATTTTCTTCCAAGTCTAATGCTCCATTGTCTTGCTGACTGTCATCAATCGATAACTGCCCAAATTGTTTGATGTCTTCTAGCTGTTCTGAAATTGCAACCTCGCAAGTGCCTTCCACTTGAGGAAGATCTTTAGTTAGTTTTGAGCTTTGAGAAGAAGCAATCTACTTGAAGCTTGGAATTGAAAACATGTGCTCTTCCAACTTAGCAATTTCATTGTAGTTGTCCATGCTAGATTCACCCTACCTGAAACTTGGAAGTTTGTACTTTGAGGCCCCCTCCTGTTGTTTCATCTGCTCATCCTTAGCTGCAACTTGTCTAGACAACAATTCCTTCTCATATATCCACACTTCCAACTCCTGCTGACGAATGTAAGCTTGAAAGGAAAGCTCCTCTTGCTGCATATTATACTCATTTTCCCTTTCTATGTATAACATCTGCCTTTGAAACTGCAACAACATCTCCTTGACGCTACCCAACTTGGTATTCACATTGTTAGAATTTTGGGATTGACTCGGGAGGCTACAAGGCTGGCTCAAAGTGGAATTAATATGCTGCGAGGGGAATTGAGCAGGGGTGGGAGGGTGGAAAGCATGATAAGATTGCTGATAATGCTGGTTGCAATGAGGAGAAAGACTGTTTGGAGACCCAGAACTTGAATCTTCATGAAATGGAGGAGAATAACCACTATATTGCTGATAACTAGACATTACAAGGTAAAAATATGAAGCATAAGCAAGTCTAGATAGCAAACTTCCTTAACTGTAGGTACCTGGGCTGCTGAAACCAGCTGATATTAAATTGGAGTCGCCATGGTTCTATTTGCGCTGCCTCCAAAGGCTGATATTATTGAGAAAAACACCAGATTTCTCAATATTTTGAATTCCTCAATGATACACTGGTATACGTAGTCACCATGATATGCCGATGTTAACCTCTAAAAGGCCTGAATCTTACTGGTTGCATATCAAAAACCAATAATAGACATGTAATTTTCAAACTGTCTATTCGATAGTCCCACTGGGCTTGCCAAAAACTGTTATCTCTTACAAATGCACCCTATGCAAAGTTATGAAAACTGAGCTTTCTAGAGAAACATGGGAACTTTTCTAGGTTGTGGGTCACCTAAAAATGGAAAAGAACCTTCGGAGAAGGCTCACTTCCTTTGTGTTATCACCTAACTACTGATATTTGTAAGGAAAAGGGAGAAGGAGTGCATGAAAATGAAAACTAAACCCTATGGTGATACACCAGAATGACAAGAGAAATGAGACACTCAAGTTACACTTGAATACTGATGATGGACATGGGACTGCACAACAAGTTTCTGTAGATTATGCATAACTATTTCACAAATAGGTTTGACATGCACACACTTTTAAGAAGGAAAAGCAAATTTTCACAAATCAAAAGCTCATGTGCAATTCAGTAAACACAATTTGTAATCTGCATAATACTACTTGTGCAAAGAGAGGCATGCTAATATGAGACAAAGCTATAAGGAAATAGAAATATTTCACGAAGTAGCTTGACCAGTCACCTGAAAATGCATAATATTTTGCAAGAACCAGAAGGTAAATTGAACCATCAATGGTAACCAAGGTAAATTCTATATATCATGCTCCAAAATGAGTTACAAAAGTTTGCTAATCTAAGAAAGTCACAAAATTTTGAAAAGCATAAGAAGAACTCTCCTTCAAAATGAGGCAAAAATGCCATATATACAACAAAACTCAAAAGTGTCGGCCTTTGCCCTAGGGCTTACAAAAATGAGTCAGTTTCTGAACACGTCGGCCCTTAGATCTTTTGGAATACGTTAATGCTGCATTCAATGTGCATCCCTCTGTCCATGTCGATGAAAAGATCACCCTTAGGAGTGGCCTTCAATTTTTTTGCAACCATCGCATTAACTTTTGGCCTCCGTGTCCACCCTCAAGAGCTTCATCAGAGCTTCTTTGAACGTTCTGAGGTATGGCATTAATGTCGATCCACTTTTTCCAACTGACATCCCAGCTGTCCTTGCGGTCTCTTCCTCTTCGGCTTTCTTCTTGTTCCAGATCCTCCTGCAATTTTTACTCCTTCGAGAAGCAGAATCCGACCTCCCCTGTTAGATCCAAAAACCATTGCTTCACCGAGCCGACCCATGCCACACACATTTTGTTGATCTTCTTCACAGGGGCGGTCACAATAGCCAAAAAACCAATGGTTCACCTTTAGCTCCTTCTGATTGGTTGAAATCATGTCACGTAGATTCCCAGACGGTCAAAGGTCGTTTAAACCGAATCGCATGTCGGTGAGACACTAGCCGTGTCTCCCCAATGTGATTAGACTTTGCAGCAACATTCATCATGGCTTACAACCGTCGACAAGAGTTCATATCGAGCTGCAAAAGTCATATCAACATCCCTAAAACCATCGGCAAGACTATCACTTTCGGCCAGACATCATAGCGAGCCCTTAGGAGTCATACTGATATCGCCATTTCATTGCCCAGACATCCACATTCGGCAAGAGTTCTCGCCGAAGTCTGCAACAGACCCATCGCTATCGGCAAGACAAACATCAATCGAGAAGACCTCATACCGAAGGCATGAACCTTCGGCGAGACACCATCGGGTCGGAAAGACCTTTCACTGAGGCCATTTCATTTTTCCGAGACCTCGCTCCCTCGGCAGGACCTCTCCCTGAAGGTAAACTACTCTCCCCGATGCTGGCCTTGTGAACAACTTTCGGCGTGACTCCCACTGGTTGGGAAGAATTCTCCCCGAAGAAACCTCCATTTGCCGAGACCTTACTCTTTTGGGAAGACATCTCCCCGAGACCATTCACTTCGGCAAGACTCCCTGTCATCGGCAAGACATTACACCGACCCCTTAGCCTTTCGGCGAGACCTCACTCTGTCGCCGAGACATCTCTCCGAGCTCAACATCATGCTGAGAGTTCCATTCTTTCGGTGAGACTCCGGTTGATTGGCAGGACTTCACTTCGAACCCAAATTCTTTCGGTGAGCTAGCCTTGTGCACAATGGTTGACAAGACTTCAACATGTTGGGGAGACATATAAAAACCCATGGCATTTAAAATATCTGGCTGACCGGTATATTTCCAATGAATAGAACCACACTGCTAGTCGGCAAGACAATAGGAGGGTCTCAGTGACTTTCTTCATCAGGAATTTTATGCCAAATCCGATTGAGGCATGCTTTCTAACAAAATTCCTTGAGAAATACATTGGGTGTATGATTTAATCTAGCACAACAATGTCCCCATTTGGCCTTCATGAACACCTGAAACATAGATTGCCCTGCCTGTTTGATCCCGTAGGTGAAAATAAGGTAACACTAAGAAATGGGGTGAATCAGTATTCTATTAAACCATTCAGACATTAGCCATCCAATTACCAAAGCACACTCAACTGATATAAGCAAAGAAAAAATGAAATATCCACAACATCACATAACACATGAACACTAGGATTTTTACATGGAAAACCCAAAATGGGAAAAACCACGATGAGTGTTAGCTCATAATGTATTATATCCGGATATAGTATATATTACATAAATGCTCACTGTAGGTGGACACATTGTCTAGTGGACTCAATTTCCACATAAAATAAGATAGAATATATAAGGGGTGGATTACAACATATTGAACTATTACAATTGAATCTATATTATGTTGTATTACAATTCCAATGAAGTACAAAAGCAATCTTTGCACTGATATGGATCAATGCTCTACTTTGAATTCACACAATTCACATAATTATGATCACATTCACATCACACACATGTAGGTGGAACACCATACATGTCATCTATCTCTCATTACTCACTTAACATTTTAAAACACCAAAATCAATCCACTACATATATCCTCATCAAGTGTAACATCAATTAGGTCTGCCTAATTGGATGTAACACAAAATTGAACTTGTTGTCCTCAAAAAATTTCATCTAGCCTTCGTGCCTTAATTCAAAATTTAAATCTCCTCAAGATAGGTTGGGATGGATCTAATATAGGTCCTACATAAGATAAAATTACTTGCTCATCCTTCACAAAACATCAAACGTGTTAGTCGGGACCAAAAAAGACCTAAACACAAAAACCTTCATCTATTTACCCAATTCCCTACATGTGGAACTCGAAAGATAATGCCATATGGAATTCCTACTCAACTAACATTTGGAAGCTTATCTTCAACACCACAACACAAAATATTCATCTGCGAAGGAATGCAAAATCTTCCACATCAACATATTATACATGAAAAGACTGTGATAAGCTAGATGAAACACTTCCATTCATATCTTCTAGGGTTCTTCACCAAAAAAAAAAACTATTCGATTTAGATGCATCTGATGTTCACCAAGTTACTATTAGAATCACAAAGTGATATCTCTATTTGCGAAGGAGTGCATACCCAAAAACTGATCCACTAAACCATAGTATTGGTAGCTTTGATACTTAGGAAATTTTTTGAGTAGCTATACTTTCTGGACCAACTTATCTTGTACAAATGTCTTCAACAACACCTATAAAATATGATTGGATGATCCAAAAAAATGTTGACATCAATGACAACACTGGATCATGCACTGTGTACATACCATGCTCATGTTGCCAGACTACATCATCAATGACAATCTCCTTAATCTTCCAGCTGAAAAAGGGGGAGGTTAGGGTGGGGTCTCAAGAGGGACTATGGACTTGGGAAATTGGGGAGAGGAGAGTCTATGGGGATTAGGTCATTAGAGGGAATATGAATTGGAGTAGGTAAAAGGTGCACGGTTCCCCTAGAGGTCTAAGGTTTGAAGGGAAAGGATTGAGTTAGGTGTAGGGTCAAAAGAGGACTGTGAAATAGGAATTGGCGAAGGAAATAGGTTAGGGACTAGGGTGTGGGGTGGAATTGGAATAGGGGACTTGGTGCCAAGGTCTAGGGTTATCCTAGATGTTTGGGCTTTTGGGGGACAAGGGATAAATAGGGTAAAAAATGAGGATTTTGAGGTTTTGGGGAGTTTCAAAATTCTAGATAGAAGAGCTAGTGGGGATTGGGAACCTTGGGAAATAGTCCTTGGATCCCGAGTTTTTCGATGGATTTACAATTTGAGGGGACATAAGAACACACTATAAAGAGGTGCAAGAGTTTAGGTTTTGGAGGAAGCTAGAATCTTGGGACCTAGTGGAAAAGTGCACGTCTCAAGAAAAAGTCTAGGTACCTACAAAGGAGGAACAAACACATCACCATAAAAAAAATGTAAACAAATTTGACTGTAGGAATTCCCCTCAAATAACTTTACTAAGGAATAATGACAAAAAACACTAATTGAACATCCTTAGGGAAACAAATTGAGAAAGTGGACGAGGTCCATTAAATGTAAATCTTAGAGCAATTATTTATGATAGAAATATAAGGTAAATGCATAAAAGGGGACACAACATTGCCAATTTTGCAATTTCTAAGGCCTATGAAAGTAGGCTCCAAAGGATGTGGCATAACTTGTGCCCAATTTAGATTTCAAATTCAAAATCTAAAAGTTTTACTTCACACTAAGCCATGATGTCTTTATGCATCCTTATCTTTGGATCTTATTCAAGACCAATGGTTCCTAATGTGTCTTGAAGAATTTGCACCATATTAATCCACTTTGAATGGATGCATTGTAATTCTAACAATATATCAAATTTAGAGGATCATCCCTATCTCTTAAAGATTATAATAGATTTATTAAATCTTGATGTATATAAATATACATAATTCCTAAATTTACTTTGAATACTCTTTCACTCTTAAATTAAAATAATGTTTACAAATTTTAAATTCACTACAATCCATATTATTTTAAATTTCTAACTTCTATCAAAATACAAACCTTTACTCTATACTAAAATAATTCTTAGTAATAATATAAAAAATATATATTATTTTATCTTATATATAATTTATATCATATATGTAAAATATATGAATCTAATTAAAGACTCGCATACATAATACAAATTACATGGATATCACACATAAAACATCTTAAAATATATACTAAACTAAATCAAGATACAATCTTATGAACTGAAATAAAAACACCAAATATTACACTTCGAACATAACCCTTAACCATTGAGAACATAAATAATGAAAGAGAATGGACTCTCCTTGTGGGCACATCATGTCAATAAGATTATAGTTAGTAGGAGTTTCTATGGATTCTACTCATAAATGAGGACCACACAAAGAAGAATAAAGGTAGCAGTAGAAAATTAAGAGAAACTAAAACTATTGAACTATTTAACAAAAGCAAGAAAGAATCCTGCAATATGAAAAATAAAATGATTAGAGCAGCAACTAGGGATAACTTCATATTCTAGTAGTAACTTTTCTTCAAAATAAAAGGAATATTTGTTCAAATTAACATAATTCTACATCCATTCCACCTTTGAAAGATAAAGATGAAATTTTCCAATTCTAACCCCAATAACTTTGATAAAAAAAATAATTCTGCTGTCTTATTTTTAAGAGAAAAAGTAATTTGGGTTGTCATATTGGAGTAAGTACATCAAAATCACTGAAACAAAAATGGCCATCTATGTACCCTGCAATACTAACATTTGGTGCCTTCATATTCCTTTTTCCTGCAACTTGTTTTCAGTTTCACTTTACCACTTTATTCTGCTTGGTTTTACTGCTCAATAGATATTACCTTGTCTTTCAAGGCACCTTAAACAATATTAATACCTACATGTTGCCTTGTTATGTTTGTGTAGAAAATATAATGAATATGGATGTTGGGAAGTGCAGTGACGGAATTTATTTGAAAATGTTAGATAACTCACCTGGGTTGATGGAGAAAGAATGTAAGATTCTAGGCAAGACCGTTCTACATGGAAGTGCTAAGGGTGGTCATGCTCCAGCTTTCCCAGATGGAATGAGATATGGAAGACCGCTCACCTGCACACTCACATCACTGGGGGTGCAAAAGTTGGCACGCCTTTCTAACCTCTGTTATGGGGTAGTTAAGTTTTCTCTGCCCATTTTCTACAGTGAGTGTTTTAAGTTTCAAAGCTGGAGTTTCCAAATTGTAGAAGGATATGGTGTCCATTCTATGAAAATGATGTTGGCTTGTACAGAGAAAAACTTAGTTGTGAGAAAATTCTTTCTGTCATCAAATTTTTTTTGTCCATAGATCCAATAAAGATTGGTTACACTGGTAGGTTTCTTTGTTTGAAATAAACTGTCATAATTAGGATTGTTTTCTCTTTAAAGATGATGCTTACAAGGAGTTTGTTAAAACTGGTGTTATATACATCACACTTCTTTTTCCCTTAAAGCTTTAAGTTTCCCCACCTTAGGGCATCCTACATCTTATCCTTCAGACATAGAGACCGTACTTTCAAATTCCATTGGAGATGCCATTATGACATAAGTGTGAAAAACATATTTCAAAATATGTATCATTTTCCCAACCTTAAGTTTAATATATAAAATTTGAGTAAAGATGGAGGTTACAAAGTTGTCAAATATGTATAGAAAATATAATGAAAAAATATTTATATTTAGAAAATATGTGTTTTAAGATTTGAGTGTTTTTTTTAAGGTGAGTATGTTTTTTTTTAAATGAATGAAATTTTGTTCTTAGAGTTGAAATAAGTTTGAATTTATCAAGTTTAAGAAATGGATATGCAATTCGATAATCAAATTTATGTTTTATAAAGATATATCTAAACATACAAATTTTGAGTGTGCATTTTATTAGGTTTGTGTATTTTAAGACAATATTGTAAAAGTTCACCACTATGACACAACTCCATCTTATCTTTCTAAACATGTACTATCTTCTAAAATCCAAATATATTAAAGATTTAATTGTTAATTACTTTTAGCAATGTTTTTAGTTTTCATAATAACATATGTATTAAATTTTTTGTATATATATTTTATTTTCTCATCATTTTCACATCCTATGCTTCATTTTGTATATGTTGAAAATAATTAATTTCTATTATTTTTCTCAAAATAAAAATGGAAGCACACTTAGTTTTCTATTTTTTAATGATAAGTAGTACTATATATATTTATAAAGAAACAAAATATAACACAATATCACATAAAAGTGGGTGGAATGGAATCATACCCTAAAGTGTAAGCTATATAAATATTGATATACAAGTAGGAGAAGAGGGGGATAAATATCAAGATGAGAGCTCCAATCATCTAAGAGATCTTATCCTTCTAGAATGGGCTCCCAAATCTCAATGGAATCATGTTTTTCTTTATCTATTTCTTAAGTAGGATCAACATATATAGGAGAAATTACAAGGTTCATGCAATGAAACTTCTCATCGTCAAAACAACTAGTATCACCATGCCGAGAAGTGGGAGAATGGACATATGACAAGCGAGGCAAACTACAATGTTTGTGATGTGGAGATCATAATAAGCCACATTTGGGGCTATGGTTGCAACCATGTTGGTGCCCACATGGTAGAGAGGCATGCCTTGGTGGTGGATCTCTATTGATAGGAGAAGGAAACACATGGGCAACCATACAAATATCATTAACCCAATGCTCAATGAGAGTCTACAAGTGGGAAAATTTTAGAACCACTTTATTTTTCGAGACCTATATATGTAACATGGAATTATTTAACAAATAATAGCTTTAGTTTTAAATTAAAAAATACTTGTACATAAGAGAACTTGAGAAAACAAAAAAAAACTTCTTTCCAAAGGGAAAAATAATTTTCACTCTAAAAGCATGTCAAATATGAGTTTATCTTTCTAGAATTTTAGGCTATTTTCGTAAAAGGATTATATGCTAGGAAGAAAGATTTGATTTAAAAGGCTTAAAAAAATCATGAATCCCTCTTCATGCAACTTGGGTTCATGGGCAAACCAAAACAAGTTCTTGAGAGTTTCCATATATCAATAAAAAGGATATGGGGTGGATAAGATGAGATATAATGAGGAGAGCCTACTACATGACACATCAAGAAAAATGAGCTAGCTTGTGCTCCATAAGAGTGGACCAAACTATTTGAAACCTAAAACATCATTGAGAAGAAATATATTGGAGATTTCACTTAGCTGAAGCTTCAAAACTATTAGAAAATGGAGCTCAGAAAACAAGAATATCCCTTCAAGGGTTTGTAATTCTTGAAAGGAGTATGTAGATACTATTTCCAATCCTTCCACCATACCTAGGTGCAAAAAATTCTAACCTTAAGAATCATATAAAGAGGAACTGATTCAAAAATAGTATTGAAAGACTCTAGATCCTAGTTACCAAGCCTATATTTTCTTTGAATTCAAGCTAAAAAAAAATCTTAATGGTTATGAAAAAGGTCTAAAATAGCACAAATCCCATATTTGTACAACCTTAAAGCATGAACCGATAAAACTTTCATAAGGGGTCTATTTTGGAATGTGATCATAGGAGACCACCAAAGATATTGCTAATTGATATAAATCCTAGTTTTAAAACAATTCCCATTCTATCTAAGCCACAAATTGATAGCTTCCTAGGCATGGCATATGCTTTTGGCAACAAAATTGATTTGATTTTGTGTTGATTCTTACATGATGAGGATAGTGTGAATTCCAAACCACACCAAAATTTTTATCCTTGAGGGACTCTAGAAGTAATACAATTCTCATGGAGAATTTTCTAGGCATAATTTCATTTTAAGGTCTATACATTCCACTTAACACACAACGCCAACCCATGTGTATAAGTGTCAATTAAGCCAAGACAAATAGTCATGGGGAATCTACAACAAAATTCCTAAGGAATTCTAGGAGATTCTTTTCCTTTCTTTAAAGAGGCCTATATAAAATCCTTAAGAAATTATTTTAGCTTCTAGTAAGAGGCTTTAGAAGGGGCCTATAAGGAGTTAACATGAGTAACAACAAACACTTTGGAGAAAATCTAAAATTTCCCAACAAGAGAAATACATTCATGAAATGTCAATTATAAAATATTCATATAAATCACTTAAATATGAGATGATACAATGAAATCAAACAAAATATTTATAAAAAACAATTTGATCTAAACTTACCACACTAAAATAAATAAATTTACATATAAAACTAGTTGGAATAAAGTGTTTCATTCATGTATATTTTATTTAAATGATTAGATAGTACCATTATTACAAATATGTACTAATAAAAAAGTAAAATTAATACAAAGATATTCTAAAAATTTCCAAATGCTAAATTACCCAAAATACTACTAATGTCCTTCAAGTTGAGTAGATACAACTTCCATATGAAATTTTCTTGAGGAATCCAAAGGGTTTTCATTCTTTGAGAAACCAATGGAGCTTCATCCATCAATCTCTAAAACCTAAGGGATTTTTTACTTAGATCGAATAATTGAACAAGTTCTTAAACTAGGGTTAGGGGTTGTTGTGAATTTTCTAAAAGACAAGCTAAATTGATGAAGTGACCTACCTTCTATACAAGTTAATGGCCAAGTGTGGGCCCAAATTTTTGTACCATTTTTTAATTTTCAAATTTGGTCCCATTAATAATGTCTTTGGTTGGCCATGGTAATTAGAAAAATTCTTTGTTTAAATGATGAGGAAAGGAATGCTAGAAAGTGAGAGTCCAAGGAAATGCATAGTTAGACGATACAATGGTAAGAGGGATTGCTGGCAAGAAAAAGGGGAATTCATAAACCAAAGCTCCAAGTCTTGAAATCTTGCAAGTTGTATTTATACCCTAGTGACTACATCAAGAGAAAATTCAAAAGGTTTGTGGTAGAAAATACCATCATACGGCTATATAATAGAGCTAAGTTCTATCTATAATAAAGTAACAAAAATATTCATTGTAAGCCTCAAACTCAAATATTATTATATTCATATATCTATCTATCTCATATATCATAATAATAGATGTATTATCTCTTTCTATTCTTTTCCTTATCCATTTTCTCTATTTTCTTCTATTTATAGTTTATTCTATAATATGTCTACAATAGGGACGTGTCCCTTACAATAAATATATTTTGCTATAATTTGTAATTTTTCTTATGGTCCACATCTCTTTTACAATCATGTATGGTAGATTTTGGGCATTTTTCAATTGTTCTTCCTTTGCCGACAACACCCCCTTGTTTAAGGCTACGTCTTATCCTCAAGATATGAATATTTATCAATTTTTTGGTAGGATATTTTTGTTGATATCCTTCAATTACTAAAATGTGTGTCCCATTGACCTTTCTTTCTTGTTGTAGAACCTAAATTTGACTATTTATTTAAATGAGAATCTTCTCTACCTCTACTACAGTAGTTGGAATCTAGATCTATTGGACTGCTAGCTTTGCATCTTTGAGAAATTCAATGACATGGTAAAGTTTTGAGAAATTCAATGACTGATTACTTCTGTCTAGTCTTGTAATTGATTTATTTGAGTATGCATTGTTTTTTATTTTTCTCTTATCATTCCATCCATATCCTACATTGTGTCATAGGTATTGGCTACTTGTAATATCCACATCTCCATTTGGTTTTTTGGTACTTTTTTTAGTGTAATCTATTGTAGGTATAATTGATATAACATGTTGATGTCATTAGCCATGTTTTTCATAGTAGTGATATGGGTTTACAATTATGTATGTGTTATCACACATTTCTTTCTCTCATTATCCATTTTGTTATTTACAACTTGAGCTAGGATTTTGGTGTGGAGTGTTAGGGACTGATTATCTATTTCTATTATTATTCCATCTAGTAGTTTCTTCAATTATTTTCCTAGTGGTTTTCTTGTATCTCTCTACAATTAAGGTGCTTTATTTTGAATTATATTGGTTGCATCTTCTAGTTTTTTGTGTTTCTAAATGTTGCTTCAAGATATCTTCCCTTGGAATATGATGGAATATACCCCCATTGAAAATTTTGAAGGGGTGATATACTTGAAATATCTACTTGTGTACCTATTAATGTCAATTGAAGAAGTTGCAATATTGTTGTAGGTTGGATTTTCTTTTGTTGATCCAACAAATATCTCTCCAAGTATCTCTCCTCATTTGATATCAATGGAAAAGGGTGCATTGGTACCGACACTTTGTATACTCCCCCTTAGACATATGTAAAAACAAAAATAACTGAATGAATGTACTAACTCCCCTTTAGAAAGTTATCCAAAAGCTACTATATCATCCACATATTTACAAAAGAATCTAAAAAATCAAAAAACTTGAAAAATAGATAAGAATAAAGATCGTAAACCCGAAGATGTTGACCCCTAAAGCTTCTATAAAATAACTTACCACACAAATTTACCTTCTTCCCAAGTTTTCTTTGTTGCTGCAAGCATTCTATATTGAGATTCAAGCTCAACCAAGGTTTCCTCTCCTTCTTCTAGAGTACTGGGAGTAAGATTCAACTTTGAAATCTTAGCTTCTCAAACTGCTTGATTATGTCTTCCTTCTTGCTTTGCAAGGTAAATATTTTTTCATGCAAATCCACTATAGCGGTCTAGGTTTGATTATCTCTGTCCTGCGTTGGATCATAGTCACTTGATGCATTTATTATTTGTGTCTCAATTATGTCCATGACATCTTTAATGCTTTGTGTGGCATCTGACCACTTCATACAATACAAAAAAAATTTATTTGCCTCTTCTTCACATGCTTGCTCATCCTTCAAACCCTCTTAAAATTTGTTATGTTTAGATGCAAACTTCTTTGTGATATCTAACTTCTTTTCTGCAAGCCTCATCTCAGCTTCCGTTTCAAATTGAACTTTTAACCTGGAAGCATATTCCTTGAAGGAACAATTAGAAACTTGAAGTTCTCCATTGTAGATAAGGACGTATCAATGTTTGTTCCTGGGGTTATCTCCTGCAATGCTTTTATATCTTCATCCATCAATTCAACACTCTTTTGGTGTGTTTCAACAATTTCTTTTCTTGCTAATTCATGAAACACATCATCGTTGCAATTTTTGTATGGGAGAAATTTTGTCTAAAACTACACTGCATTGTTGCATGGACAACTGCAATAATTGAGATGAAACTACCGATTGGAATCTTACTTGCTTAAAAAAAATATCTTTCAAGGGATTATCGGAGAAAGATTCACTAGAAGGCTTGGGTAACTCCTTAGTTTTCTCAGTTTTTTCATCCTTTATGGACTCAATGTTCTCTTCTTCCTCTACCTTATCTTCTTCACCAAAGGCCTTATCTTTATCTTTTTCTTCATCATCCTTTTTTTCATCTCCTTTGTCCTTGTCCTTTCCTTGCTAATTCTCCTCATTCTTGTCTTCATCTCCTTCATTCTCTTCTTCCTTTGGCTTCTCTTCTTCACCAGAGGCCTTATCTTTATCTTTGTCTTCATCATCCTTTTTTTCTTCATCTCCTTTGTCCTTGTCCTTTCCTTGCTAATTCTCCTCATTCTTTTCTTCATCTCCTTCGTTCTCACCTTCATCTTTTCTTCTCATGTTTTCTTATTTCTCCTTCTCTTGTTCTCTATTCACATCATGTTCATCACCTTCATTGATGGCTTGTTCAGTGTCTTCCAGAGGAATAAATGACTTTGAATTACCTTGATCCTTTTTTATCAGTGGGGGAGCGGACTTGTGCTCGGTAGTATCATAAGTAACCGGAGGAATAAAGGTGTTATCCTTAGTAGTTTCTTCTTTGATCATTGTCTCTTCTTCTGCAACCTTTTCAATTCCATCATTTTCTTGAACTGATTCTTCTGTATCAAGAGGAGCATTGTCTAGATTTTCCTCTACATCAATAACTCTATCATTGATATCATGCTCATTTTGAGCATCATCTGTGTGCATATCTCCTTACACATTTGATTCTGGAGCATTGGAATCATCATTTAAACCTTCTTCAGTTACTAGGAGTAGACCTAACTTTTTTGCAAGTTCCAAGGCCTTGTCATTGCATTCTTTCCAGATCATATATATCATGATCATTTTGATCCATTCCCATAATAATATTTACTTTTTTGTTAGTTCTTAGCTCCTTCCTATAGATGGTAGCCAATGTGGCTTGGTCTTCTTCAGTCAAGGGAGCACCAACTCTTTCTAGGGATTCATATTTCATCCTTTCATGTTCCATAATTGCATCCTCTCTTCTTTTCAAAAAAATACTCCAAACATCATCCGGTATATCCTTCAAGATATTATGCATGTCTACTTCAAATACAATAATGTATTTGATTATGACTTCAATTATGTTAGCCTTGTCTACATCATCAACTTCCTTATACATTTCTGCAAATTTTTTTAACATTTCATTTTGCAATATACTATTGAATAGTGCTTCAAGCTTCATAGGATTATGAAGAATTTCAGATTGCTTTTGCTTCTTTACTTTTACTATAGGCTTCTTTTTTTCTTTCTGATTTTTCTCTAGAGAATCCTTCTTGGCTTCCTTCTCTTTTTCCTTCTAAATTTTGAAAGCTACTTTTTTTTTCTCAACTTCCTCCTTACTCTCTGTATCTACAATGCCAATTCTCTTTCTTTTCCTGACTAGAGGGGTTTCATCCTCTTCCAACTCTTCTTCATCGACCAAATTGATGCTAATTTCCTTTAGTCTTGTGGCCTTTTGCTTGACTCTCCTTGTAGAAACAACAAGGGGTAATATGGTAGAAATTTTCTTTGCTTCTTCTCTAATGGCATGAATTGCCGAAGGACTAGCTATAGATTTCCTTTTCTCACCAATAGCAAGAAGAGTTGTGGTAGCTAAATTTTCTGATCTCTTGGAGCTACCAGAGGCTTCTGCTGCACTCATGTTAGCTCTAGCTTTATCTCTAGCATACTTAACTATTTCCTTTGAAATACCACTTTCTTATGCATAAATTTCAAGCATCTTGTCAACATTCTTTCTCATAGCTGGTTTCTTGAATTCTATGTGAACTCCCATTGATTTTTCTTTGTAAGTTCCATACCTTGGCTTGTTGGGATCTTTAGGGCTATTCAGTAGCACCTCTGTACAACCAACAAGTTTTTCCTCTGACACTTCATAACCTAGTTTCAGAACCCAAATGGTCCTAGGTTCTAGTACTTCCATTTTGTAAAAATCAGTGGAAACTAGGAAAGTGATTTCATTTTTGTATCTTTCCATAACACTTCTTGGAATCCTTTGTCTCTCATTCATTCTTCTTTGGAATAATGCAAAGAAGGCAACAAGAGAATCATCCTAGGAATTAACATCTCCAAGGCTTCTCATATAATCTGCTATTTGGTGTGCAATGGGCCTTGTACTTGATTAGTTGACCTTTCCAATCATAGGAACTTTCCTCAAGAAGTAGAAGAGAAAACACATTACCAATGTGCCATATTTGAACACATATTTATTTTTCTTAATCTCCTTTAGATTCTCCATCAATTATTTCCTAAGCAACTCACATAAGTCATAATCAACGTCATTCTTAACCATTTCATGTGCCATATTGATTGCGGTGGCAGAAACTAAATTATCTCTATTGGTGTAATAGATTTTGTATCCAATGAGCATAACTACATATCTAACAATGGGACTTCTGATATGATTCATGGTGAGGGATCTTTGATCAAATGTAGCACCAATTTTCTCCATTACTTCTTTGCTCTTAACAAATTTTATGATTGGAACTGGTTTGGTGGCCCATAAACTGGTCATCTCTCTAACTACTTCCTTTGTAATCATGTGAGGGCCATCAATCCATAAAAAATGGTCATGAATTTTTCTTAGTTCCATCCTAATCCACTTGTTGTTGTATACACCTAAAAATGGTCTGGAGAATATAATTAATTAAATATGATTTATTTGATTAATTAATCCTAAATTTATCTACTTAGTAAATAAATAGAAATATTTATTTATATTAAGTTCACTATTAATTCTTCTATTTTATCATATTATTTTCCTCTTAATTAAATAAAGAAAATTAAATACTTTGTTTTATTTAATTATTATCATTATTATTTCTTCTATACTTTATCCATTAAATTCTATCTTAAATTAAATACACAACTTCTATATTTTGTGTTATTTAATTATTTTTATCATACTTCCTCTTAATTAAATAAAGATATCCTAAAGATTTATTTAATTATCATATTTCTCTTTATTAGATAATCAAATATCAAATATTTGTTTTATTTAATTAAATCTTCCTATTTTGCTAAATTTGAATAAATCAAATAAATTCAAATAAAGGCATAAATCAATATTCCTCTATTCACTCACCAATAAAATTAGATTTTTCAAATCTAATTAATTAAACTAGCATTCACGAGAAAGCTTCGGGGACAAACTTACAGGAAATCCTCTCAATCTTCTTCCTCTGATCTTTCCTATCATCTTTCTTGATGTTTTCATTGGGAGGAACAATCCCCATGATCAGCTCAAGCTCCTCAATCTCTCACCACTCAAATATCAAGATTCAATCCAGGCCTCTGCTGTGCTGCCCCTATGCAAATCTGCTGCCAAAAATGTATAAATACAACCTTCTGAAGCATGAAAATGATATGAGAAAATCCCAATTTTATGCAAACTTACTTTGCAAGAATACAACCAAGCAATCATAAGCATTAGCATTAGAAAAAACATCATAGCATCATTAGATTTCATATCACAACAGCATCATTAGTTTTTACTGTAGCTTCCTTTTATCAGTTTTTATCAGGATAGTTTATAGTAGCTTCATACCACTTAGAAATCATTATTAATCATCACATCATTGCATTTAGCATCCATTCCTTTCTCTAGATAGGCATTTTAAATAGTTACGGTGTTTACAAATCTGAGAGCCTCTGTAATTTGATAAATCTTTGGAGATAGGAGACAATGGGATGCATTCAAGCTTTTTGTGTTTTTAAATTAGTTTAATTCATGATTAATCTTGATACAATGTCTTATTAAGAAGTGTTTTAGTTGTTCTTTTACATTTTACTTATTCACACTTACATTTTGGCGCCCACCGTGGGGTTGTACCCCACGTTTTTAACAATTTTTTCTGAAAAGCTTTCGTACAAGAATTTGGCGTGATTCTTTTAGCGTGATCGAGAGATTCTATAGCACTTTTGCTAAAAACTATAGCACTTCTGAAGAAAACTATAGCACTTTGAAGGACTGTTTTAGCGCTTCGATCAAAAGACTTCCAATAGTCGAGCTGTTCACCTTCAACATTTGTTTTAGCGCTTTCGTAGAATTCTATAGCGCTTTTGCAGAATCTTATAGTGCTTTAGACACTTTCTATAGCGCTTTCGACCATTTCTATAGCACTTTTGACCTCTGTCATAATGCTTCTATGTAATTCATTATCTGGATCTGACGCAACCGCGGCTAGTAAACTTCATTTCTTCAGTTGGATTTAAAATGAATCAATCTAGGATAGACACTTCTTCAGTTGGTTTAACAATGAATCAATCCTAGGATAGTCACATTTTCAAATTGGTTTAAAATTTATCAATCTATGGTAGCCATCAAACAGTTCAATTTGGAATTAAAAATGAACACCATGTCTTTTTGTGAAGCAACATCTTCACATAGATAGAAAATTGTAGTTGGGGCTCTAAAAATTAAACAAGTTGATTTTTGTGTTTGTGTGGTGATAGGCATATGCTCTCCCCTTAACTGGGTGATCAAAATGCTAGACATCCTTTATTTCATGCATTTTCAAGCTTTTGTTAAATCCTGTAGAAGGCTTGTCATAGTGGGAAAAAGTACTCACCCTACGGGAACGACCTAAGTGGGAACAACCAAAGCCAGGTTTTCCAACCCACTCTAAAACAAAAGTAAATCTGGATAAATCCTCATTTACCGGATGTGTGCATGATAACCATCCCCAAAGCCTTTGTTCTAAAGGTTGGGAGGTCTCCTGAGGGAGTTTATCACTTACTGCTCCGAACGGAAACCCTTTCTAAGAACCTAGTGTAGTATCCAGCCGAGTCAATAACCAAACATTGTAATACTCGCAGTGCAAGGGGAGGGAAGAATCTGCCCCCAAGACACTCACCATATAATTTGCCAAGGACTGTTTGCTTAGGGGATCAAGAAATATAACCTTAAGTACGCATCTGGAAAAGACAAAAAAACACAGGCGCCCTCTAGGGGGTGACATGGCTATGTGAGTTGACACAATTTTAAGATGTGGGCTGTTGAGTATAACAATGACCTTTTGATTATTAAGAGTGAGTTTGTCTGAAGTGATTTATTGTTATCAAACTAGTGAAAATATTACCATGTGTGGTTCTTTTGAACATACACTATCTGTTTAGATTACGACTCTTAAAAACAACTTACATTTGATTGCTGTGTATTTCAAAATCATTAAAAATCAGATAAAAAGATCATCCAGAAAATACAAAATTGGACAAAATTAAACTGATAAATACATGATTAGGGATTAGAAAACCACAAAGTTTGTCAAGAAATATCTTGCCAAGAGAATCATGAAACAAAAGAAACCACTTAGTTATAGAAACCTTTTGAAAAGAAGACAGTTCTTATATTAGAATAGGAGGATTTTACTTCATCATAGGACATTCATCCATAGGTTTCATGATTTCACTAGGGGTTACACTGATGATTATGCTGTAGAGCCCTTGTATACACAAGCCCCTATTCAAAGAAGAGCTCTTTCATAGGAATCTAACCATAGTCAACATATTCGTCAATCCTCCATCCCACAACCTGCCATAGAATATTCCACCAGACTTGACCGGTTCTTACAATAGACAAGTCTTTGGAAACATTAGGTTTGACATCCAAAATCAAGGAGTTACCACCACACCTTATGACCATTTGGGGACCTACAACTCCCATTCAACAACCAGGCCTTATAGCACCGATCATACAACCTAGCCTTATACACATTGAAAGCGGCTGAACCGACATCATCAGTAGTTTGAGAGCATTCATTTTTAAGTAAAAAAAAACACCCCATCAATTTCTTACAACATCCATCATCCTGAACGAAGAAGAAGAAAATACAAACATAGCAGTAGGAAGACCCATGTTACTACCTCCTACCTGGCAATAGGTAATGAATGACATTACAATAAGGTATTGAAACCATCATACAACATACCTTATGACCATTTGGCGACCAAAAACTCCTGTTCAACAACCCGGGCTAACCACCACAATATTTCAGCCAGGTAACGTACACATTGAAGGTACCCAAACTGACATCATCAGTAGTTTGAGAACATTCATTTTTGAGAAAAAATGAAATCCCCGTCAATTTCTCACAGCATCCATAGTCTTAGATGAAGAAGAAGAGAAAGTAGACATAGTAGCTGAGAGGCCCATATTACCACCCCCTGCTTGGCATTAAACAAAAACTATAGCACTTCTGCCATTTGTTTTAGCGCTTCTGAGCAATATTACAACGCTTATGTCAATAGTAAACCAAAAATTTTCAGTGATCAGAAAGTATCATAGCGCTTCTACAGACTATTATAGCGCTTCCACATAAAACAACGCTTCTGCTATCTGTTTTAGCACTTCTGATCAACTTTATAGCTCTTCTGTTAGTGCTAAAAACATTACTAGTATTAGAGAATTAACCAGTCCTTTAGCGTATTTGCGCTCTGTTTTAGCACTTCTACTCTATTTAACAATGCTTTTACTAGAAATTCTAGCACTTTGGCATTCTGTTTTAGTGCTTATGCCCTTTGTATTAGTGTTTCCACAGAATACAAAAATAGAGAACCTTCCAAAACAACTGTCAGATATATTGATATCAAAAACAAAAAAAATTACTAGTCAGAAACATTTCACAGTTCAAACAATGTCCTAAAACCTAAAACAAAATAGGTTGTACAAGTCAAAATTGTTTTCAAGCATAAACCTAGATCTTGCAAAATACAAAGTGTTAAATTATCAAAACAAATCTAGATTATTTAGTCAAGTTTCCTCATCAGGATTCTAACATCCTACCATCACGAAAGAAAACTCGGTAATCAAAATTTTAACTTAGCCTCATCAATAGAATTCATCATTCTATTTGGCTTCATTGAAATCAAATTGACACTAATCACAACATAGAAGATCCAAGTCTAGTGAAAACAACCAAAATTTGTATGCCAATCTTGACAAGATTGCAAAAACAAAAACTCAGAGAAAAGAAGTTGAAAATCCAAACATGACTGAAGAAAACCCCTTTTACTGATTCCAACAACATGAAAATAATGAAATAACACTAGAAGATATACAACACGCCCAATAAGATCCTAAGTTTCATAAATTTATGGAAAAGGTCTTAGAACAAGACATGGAGAAATATCTCTTGATGTTAGCAGAGTTAGGTGCCAAACTTCTAAAAGATTTTGACATCGATCGGTTGAAGGAAGCACCTAGAACAAAAGAAACATAACCACAACAACAACCAAGACACAGATCAAGTGGTTGCTTTAACAACTCAAATTCAAACTTTGCAACAACAAATTTAGAACATGCAAACGGGAACCACCAAGAGATATTTGTTACAGGACATTTGTCCTTACCCTTTTCATCTGTGTGTGGATATGATACCTTTCCCTAGACATTGTGAATTTCCTAAATATGATAAATATAATGGAAAATCAAACCCGATTGACCATGTAAGGGAATTCAAAACAATGAGCCTCAAGTTCGCACAAGAAGATACTTACCTCATGAGGTTATTTCCTAGGAGTTTGGGAGCCCATTGCATGGAATGGTTCTCCAAATTACAACCAAAGATTCGATCCTTTGAGGAACTGGTCAATCAATTTATCACACAATTCTCCTTCAACATACAACATGACGTAACTATAAATGATATATACAACAAGAAACAAAAAAAGGGTCAGAAATTCCTATCATTCTTACAACATTGGCAAAAGTTGTTCGCTAGATATCCTCGATCTATTCTTGAAGAGAAAAAGATTGAATTATTTATCGACAACTTAACTGATGAAATGAGTTATAGATTGGATCTACAATGTCCCCTGACATTAAAAAAAGTGATTGAGAATGTGCTTAAAATCGAAGAAGCCTAGTCAAATGAGGAGTGATTAAACACTACAATGATATACGAAACAACACAAATTACTATGGAAATAACGACAAGACAAAATTTTGGTAGAAAAATAGAAATACTGGAAGCAATGATGCTACAACTAACACACAAAATACAAAACCAGTATTTAATTTGACAACAACAACTGTCAAAACAAATCAAAATGAAAATCATAACAATAACCAAAGCACTACTCAAAAAAATAACACCAACAATGGGGAATCTTGACCGTCATATCAAAGACAATCCAATCGATGGAGATTTACCCCATTAGGACAAACTTTGGAATCAACAATGAGAGAGCTCATTGTAAACAGACTTATCACTCTACCCGAAGCAAGAAATTGGGAGTTGAAGGTAAAACCATCTTGGTGGAATGACGCTGATTATTACAACTTTCATAAGAATAAGGGACATAAAACAAATGCTTGTATGCAATTAAAACACTTGATACAAGACTTGATTGAAGCGAAGAAGGTGTTTGTCGAAGGGCATCAAACAAACAATGATCACAATGCATTTACAAATCCATTACCCAACTGCGAAAAAGGAGTCTTCAAGTGGTAAGGGAAAAAGTATAAACTATGTCTATGACGCCACCATTCTTTGCCTTTCTGAGGTTGAGAAAAAGGATGACACAAACATCAATGACATTGAATCCTTAAATATGATACCAAGTACAAACACATCTAACAATGAAATCAATATCCTAAAGATCAAGGAAACACAAGACCATCAACAAGCCAATGTAATGACAAGGGGGAAGTCCAAGGTGATACTGAAAGGAGTCTCATCCAAAAACACTACTCCCCCATCACATCAATACAACATTGTGGATCAATTACAAAAGATACCTGCACAAATATCCATTTTAGAACTTCTCAAAATTTCACAATCACACAAAGAAGTTCTAGAACAAACTGTAGTAGCTACAATGGTGCCAAATAATTTAGATGTTTGTCAATTTTAAGCTATGGTGGGATATCTTACCACACCTCATTGTCTGTCGTTTTCAGAACAAGATGATGTAATCACCCACACAATGTAGCCTTGCACATAGAAGTTCTAATCCATAAACACCACATCAAGCATGTCTTAATAGATGGCAGAGCTGGATTAAATATTTGTACTTTGAAACTAATTCATGCACTAGGCTATTCCAACAACACCATTGATGCCAGAAGAAAGATAACAATAAAGGCATATGATGAAGAAGAAAGATCTTCCAAGGGGTTGATTGTACTTCCAATTCAATTAGGGTCGATTGTAAAAAAAATTGTTTGTCAAGTGTTAGATAAGGACCTCACATATAACATACTCTTGGGTCATCCATGGATCCATGAAATGCAAGCAGTACCCTCAACATACCATCAATGTTTGAAATTTCTAGTCAACGGACGAGAGGTCACAATATCAACTGACAACAATAATCCATAGACTTACAACATGCTAAAATCAAATCAAGACACTTTCTTACCCTACAATAGGGAAGCTAGCACATCTGCTTCATCCAGTGATGAAAGACAAACCAATTTCATATCTAAATGGGTTGAGAAGAAAGATTGGGTAAAGGAAACAATTGTTGTAGACACAACTTTATCAAACACTAAAAGTCCTATAAATGAGTTATCACAACAATTAGCAGACAAGGTCCAGTTGAAGGACAAAGGCTTGGGAGAATATTCTCTTGAAAAATATTTGTGTCTATCACAATTGCTACCGTCACCAAAATCATATGGACAACCCACATCAAATACACCACGTTCATCACAACCAATCACAACTCTAAATGAAAGATTGATAAAAGCAGGTACCCTTGAAGATGAGTCAAAGGACAAAGCTATTCTAAATTGGCTATACAAGGATGAAGAAGCCTCAACATCAGCAAGTGTCAGCATCAAAACAGATCAATATGGAAAAGGGAAGGCTATCTTGGAGAAAATGGGCTATGAAGGCCAAGGACCAATTGGAAAGAGAAATGATGCTATTATAGAACCTATTCAACCCTTAACACTTCATCCTAAAGACAAAATAGGACTAGGCTATATAGGGGAATCAAAGGAAGAGGAAAATCAGAAAGTGGTAGAAGGGATTCTACAAATGAGAGATGGTTCTGAAACTGATTCAAATGAATATGAATGGGATCATTTATCTACTACATCATACACTAAAAAATAGATTGATGCCATTCAAACATATGCACCCTTACGAGAGGAGGGACAAAGTTTAGGAAATAGACCGTTTGTAATGGGATCAACAAATATCGATGACTCAAGCGAGGACGATCAGACATCGAATGAGATAGACAACTTGGAGGTAAGTACTATCATAGACCTCGACCTTCCTACCAACAAATTTAACCACCTAGCTATGGGAACACTTACAACTGTTGATATTACTCTACCTGATGACTTATTACCCTTGAGACATCCTGAACTTATTGAATGGGAACCCACCGAACCTATTCATGTACCAGTCTTTTCAAATGATGAGGCCATCATAAACTATCTTTGCAGTGATGAACCTGATACGAATTCTATCCATAACACTCATAACGAAACTTCACAAATGGAGGGTGCCAAATCTTCCAGTTGAAAAAATGACAACAGGAAAAATAAATCTAATGGTGAAAACCTCTCTGAGGCAGCATTAGATTTTGAAAAGAGAAAAATAAAGAATGTATCCAACAATGAAAACTTTTATGAGGCATTGAAGGATGAAAGATTTGACACTCTCCCAGAACATTACTGTGATAGATCATTAGTACTGGTAGAACTGACATAGTCTATAAATATGTGAACAACTGAAAAGACAAAGATCCTACATATGGCTGAGTCCATGACAAAACAGGAGAATCCGACATTCACCAAATTCTTTGAAGAGCGACACATCAATTTTGCATGGTATTATTCTAACATGCTGGGATTGGATCCAGATATCCTCATGCATCATTTGTTACTACCAAAAGGAATCAAACCAATCAAACAAAAACTGAGAAAGATGAATCCTCACATCACCCTGATGGTTAAAGTTGAGCTGAAGAAATTGTTGGATGCAAGATTTATCAGGTCTATAGATTATGTAGAATGGATCTCAAATATTGTGCCAGTATCAAAACCTGATAATAGCATTAGAATATGCACGGATTTCAGGGATTTAAACAAGGCG